>JALMQS010000069.1:317029-384290 GCA_024734495.1 Forficula auricularia | reverse complement strand
AAGTTGAATTGATAAAGTTAAAATAAAACTAAAAATTAGCTTTTTGAAACATGCAGGTTTCTTTTTTTCCAATAAAAATATATCAGTTGACCGTGGAATTTACTGAGAAATTTACTTTAAAAAATCGCAGAAACGCTATGTTCATGGATGTAAACATTAACAGCAGAATACAACTTACACAAATCATACAAGAGCTTATTATCAGCTGATTTGAATAAATCAAACTAACTTTTGTATTTAATTATTTTTTATAATTGTTTATATTTCAAACATTTTACAGCTTTCATACTATTTATTTTTTAATTTAGATATTTATTCGTTTATATAAAATAAGATCGTTTCACTAGAAGCTAAACAAGAAATTCATTTAATATGTAAGAGATATCTAATAGAATAAAATAAATCACTCAAGTATATAATATATTTGGATTAAATACCTAAAAATTTGGTCATATTTGGAATGATTTCAATGTATCTTGATTAAAGATAAGATTAAATAAATATTATTAAGTGGATATTGATGAGGCAGTCCAAAAAAAAGAAAGAAGATAATTTACACTATTTTTTTAGCCTCCGAAACGTCGGTTTTATGAATGGAAAGATAGTGTAAATTGTCTTCTTCTTTTTTTGGACTGCCTCATCAATATCCACTTAATTCACTTATCAGTCCGTCTCCAAAAATTACTCCAATCTTAATAAATATTATATTTAATATTGATTTACTATGAGTTAGAGGATACTAGGTCACTTATTTCACATTAAAATTAAAAAATTAAAAAGATATAAATTTTTTTTCTTTTTCAATATATATATTTCGGGCTATCAACCCAATTTCTGTACTTCCTGAAGATGGGTTGATAGCCCGAAATATATATATTGAAAAAGAAAAAAATTTATATCTTTTAATTTTTTAATTTTAATGTGAAATAAGTGACCTAGTATCTCTAACTCATAGTAAATCAATATTAAATATAATATTTATTTTACTCTTATCTTTATTAAAGATGTTTCACCTTGCACCAACACCACAATCTCTACTAATTATGTATCTCTGACTATTAATAAAATATCTGTGGAATAAATATGAACTCATTAAAAATGATCAACTCTATCAATATATTTACTATAAAGAAATTGTTTTTTTTTTCAGTGTAGAGTCAAGTTCTTAGAATAAAAGAAATTAGAAATTAATCTCTACTAGCATGTACTTGTATTTGGCATCCTTTGCGATAAAGGAAGAGCCTTTTTAGTCATTTTACCGATCAGATTCTAATGAAAGAATCGATCACCCAAACATTGATTAAATAACAAAAAAAATGAAAACATATTGACCCTACAGACGCACTTATAAGTAATTAATAATAAAAATAAACATAAATATAAAATAAATTTATAGAGTATTTTAGTGTTTAGGAGTGAGAAATTAATATAAATTATCTTTTTATGTTTAGCTCCTTCGTATTAATAATAGAAAATTTTGAAATGGATAAATGAAATTTAATAAATGTTCATGTTGAATTATTTATTATTGTTACTAGTTTCGCCATTGTTTGGCTCATCAGACCTATTTACATTTTTTGTTTATAAAATTTTTTTGATTGAACAATACATTTCACTGGGAAATCACAGATAACATATCACAATAGATCAGTTTTTATCCATTCCTGACGGACGAGTTCCAGAAAGAATACATCTCGACCAGAGACAATCCAAGAGCGCAAAGTGGTGCTGCATTTAAACCACATTCGCTGCAAATCACACTTCCAAGGGGACGATCTACATATGGACGACTGGCTATGAACTCCGAACCAATCTTCTGATATTAATGAGATGTCTCATTTTTAAAAATTTATTTTGAATGCAAAAATAGATCTATAATTACATTCAAAATAAATTTTTTAAAAGAGACATCTCATTAATATCAATGGTAATTCGGATTCATAGCCAGTCGATCATGGTAGATCGTCCCTTGGGGATGTGATTTGACATGGAGACACTATTTTTAAATATTTAACCACTTTTTAACCGACTTCAAAAAAGGAGGAGGTTCTCTATTAGACTGATTTTTTTTTTTTGTGCCTATGTTACCTCATATCTCCGCCAATTGTCAACCGATTTTGAAAATTTTTTTGCATTGGGTCCAGTCTAGCTTCCGACAAGCTCAACCTGTCGAGCTACCTACCAAAAGTAATACTCTATAATAATTAGGTGTATAAACAATGGGTAAAATAATGCTTCACTACGTATTAATATATACGGAATATTATTCTCGTCTTTAAATAAATACAAATAGAATGAATTTAAAATATTGAAATTTTACATTTTGTTTTAGAAAAAGTTAAATCTTAATTCATAAATTATTTTTTTATTATTTATTTATTTATTTCTCATCCATAAATTCCCTGTTCGGATTCGTATATTTTAAATTTACAAATTAAAGTTATTTGGAGGTAGGATAACCATTGTGTTTATTAAAATTATATTAGTTTGGAGTTGGTGGTGTTTCACAAAGAGAAAAAATTAAAATACAAAGATTTTTTTTAGTTTACTTTATATATTTCGAGCTCTTAACTCATCGTCAGAGAACATTAACTGATCAGTTAAGAGCTCGAAATAATTTTTTCTCTTTGTGAAACACCACCAACTTTAACCTAATATAATTTTAATAATGTTTCACTATAAACCAACACCGCGTTCCCTAAATTTCATTGGTTTATTGTCTTCTCTAACTGGCCGCCTGCAGGTTATGCAACCTATTATGAAGGAAAAGAGAGAGCTCGTCTATACGGCAGGCGAACCCATTGAAAAGATTTGGTTTTGTCAAGAATAGCAGAATTGTTGAATCATAAAGAGAAATCAATGAGGTTGTCCTCCGTTTGATGCAGACAAACATAATATACATATATTATATACCAAATATATATTATGTAGATTCGTTTATATGGCTATCTATAACAATCTAAATGAATTTTCTATATCCAATCGGATAATTGATCCCATGAGAGATAAGGAAAAAATATTTCTAATTAAAAAGACTGACGGTGAAGGTCAAAAATAAAAATTGATCCAATGAAGAAATACTCTTTTCAAGTACTAAAAAATATAATACTTTATGAAAAGAATTTAATTTGTCTGGTCTTAATTTCTTTGATATTAGCCGAAATATTTTGGTATTGCATTATCAGAAGGTCTGTCCCCCCAGGAGTTAAACCCAGGTACTCACACACTTCCCGGGCATCTTAGTTCGACCCTCAAACACAAAACACCTCTGGCATGCAATATATTAAAATGTAGCAAAAAATTTCGAAAGGGTCGAACTAACATGCCCGAAATTTGTGTTTAGTACTTGAATTCAACCCCCTGTGGGACCTCTAATAATGCAATATAAAAATATTTCAACTAATATCAAAGAAATTAAGACCAGATAAATAATTCGGTTGTATTTTTTAAAAAATTCCATCTTTTTTTCAAAAAGAGATACTTATTCTCTGCTTTAAATAATACTTTCATTCTAAATTTGAACAAAAATTAATACTAATAAGTAGGTTATAATGAAAAACAGTCCATAAATTATATAATTTTATTCAATTTCCAAAGTTTCGGAGACTTTCTCTTCTTCTTCAGGGTATTGAATTTCACCCCCACCCCATTTTTTGTGGCTAGTTTTTACATTTTTAGTCCTCTGGAACCCACTGATTATGTATACAAAATTTGGTTGAGTTTTGTATATGGGCCTACATATTCATTTTATGACCCTTCTCTAGCCTTCACATAATCGTCTCTCTCTGTAAGATAGCAACAATATTACAATATTGCTGCTATCACTGAAAGGAGAGACAAAATGGGAACCGAGTTATACCCACCCATCAATAACTACCTCAATACACTGAAGAAGGAGAGAAAAAGTCCCTGAAACGACGGAAATTGAATAAAATTAAATAATTTATGGACTGCCTTTCATTATAACCTACTTATTTCGCTTAACCAGTACGTCTTTCTAAGAAAATAAATAAAATTAAATTAATACTAATTCCTTTTTCTAGACTTTCTCAGCTTAATGATGAACTAAGGCCGACAAAATTTTCGGGAACATTAAAAATGAAAGGAAAAATGCTTTGAAAAACCACATGGAGAGCTTCGTTATTTTTGGTCTTACGAACGGGACCCGAGATAAATTTCTATATAAAAATAATGAGTATAAATCGGGTGTACAGAAAAAACTTACTCTCATTTTGTACAAGTTTATCATTAAAGTATTTTATATGGACATATTATTAAATATTACTTGGAAAATTATTTTTCCTTTACTCATTATTAGTCCAGTCAAATTGTGCTCAAATGGGGCCCCTATGGGGAAAGTTTTGGCGTAGTTCTGATTTTTTGCATATATATATATATATTTTTTGGGGGGGAGCTGAATCCAAATCTGAGGTCTCCCGACAAAATTTTGTGAGGTAACATTTTAGATAATGCAAAAAATGGTGAACATTTCCATTTTTTGGCGGTTTGTCGCTTATAACTCAAAACTATCAACTTTTCGTAAATAATCTTTCTATTCAGAATGAAATTTTATAAAATTTCCTATAAATTGCATTCTTTAGTTTTTTTCTCCAACGAAACGTTCGTGTTCGAGCGCTAGTTGAAAATTGGCATATTTTTTCTGTTTCGGGAAATGCCAAAAACTCTCCATTTTTTTGATATTTTCCCATTTTGACCATGAAGGAGCACGTTTTTGACAAAGACCACTCTACACATTTTTAAACTAGATTAAATTTTCTACAATTCAAACAAAGTTTCATCTTAATTAGATAAATGATAATTCGTGCCGCAATAAAGTTGACGTTTTGAGAAAACTCCAATTTTTCCTTCTTCTTTTAAGTGCCATATCAGGTCTCCCCGACGTTTTGGCTCCTCTCCACTTATACCTTTGATGAGTGTATTTAGCTGTTTTTACCACAGATATTCTCGGGACAGTACTTTTTAACGCTAGGCTCCGGAACGGCAAGTTTGGAGAGGGTTACTAGGCAATTATACTCTTGGTAGGTTACCATTGCTTTCCAAGTAGGAGGCGACTGCACAATATCTAATCTGCCGAGACTCAGCGAACCGACACTCTACCCACTGACTCACAGTCGCCTCGATTTTCTTCATAAAAGGAAAACCACTCATCTTAGAAAATTGATTCCTATCTCTAAAAAGTGCAACTAAAAGATGAAATTTGTAGTAAATTTTATGAACTTTCATTTTGAATAGGAAGGTTATTTAAGAAAAGTTGATAGTTTTCAAGTTATAAGAGAAAAACAGCCAAAAAATAGAAATTTTCACCATTTTTTGCATTTTCTACAATGTTGCGGCATGAAATTTTGGTGGGAGACCTCAGATTTGGATTCAGCGCCACAAAATACATATATATGCAAAAAATCAGAACTACCCCAAAACTTTCCCGATAAAAACACAATTTGACTGGACTATATACTATATTTTGACTTTCAATTTGTAATGTGCTTCGGTGGTTGAATTGCTGATTAAGAAAGATGTTTAGGCTGAAATCGGTTATATTATATTATCTATAGATTTTAACGAGTTAAGATCATCAGAATGCACGACGTTTGGTCTATTTCTGTAGACATTTTCAAGTGCAGGTTGAAGTCTTGATATAAACTAATGGGCATTCTGATATAACGTAAGTATTGTGTCAAGTACAGACTCCTTTTAAACGTTGACAAGGGTAGACCTTAGAATTCAATTTGTGCCCGATGGATAGACCAATCAGATGACAGGCACTTTCATCTGATTGGTCACCCCGTCGGTCTCAAGGTGAATTTAAGGATTTACCCTTTGTCAACGTTTAAAAAGAGTTTACCAACTGACATACAACTGGCCCTAAGTGGTTTCAGCAGAAGTATATTTCCTGCAAGTAACTACACAAAACAAGGTAATCGGCAATTCAACGTAAACATATCAAGATATCTAAATTGACTTTTTTAAAGTGAAACTTTTTTATTCATTCTTAATTGATATCGATTAGCATAATTTAATTCTAACTTCTTTAGAATATATTGAACAAACTAATTTACGGTTAATGAACTATTAAAATTAGATAATAAACCCGTGTCAAGTAAGTAATTAATGCAATCTATAACGGCCATTTGCTAACACCGCTTGTTCCATCCTAGATTAACCAAATATCCTCATTATAAAAGTAATCTGCAGGAAATGAAGAAGGGCATCCACCTTTAGGGGGAAAAAGAGAGGATACTGGGTGGAATAAAAAATCTAGACCAGGGCTGTCCAACTTGCGGCCCGGAACTGCAATGAATGCGGCCCGACATAAAATTATAAACTTCCTTGAAACATTAAGATTTTTATGTACAATATAGTTTCTGGAAAACAAATCTGATACAATATGATTTTTTTTTCTAAAATAAGAAGAGATTGGAAAATCATCCCAAAAGTTTTCGAAGAATAAAACGAAAGATTTTAAATTTTTAATGTGAAAAATAATCGCAATTGTGGCATATTCGACTCCATTATTATCCGACTTCAAAAAAGGAGGAGGTTCTCAATTCGACTGAATTTTTTACTTTGCCATACAGGGGTATGGTCAAGTATTGTAATCGTGCATGAAAAAAGTGATTTTTTTGCTTTTTTTTTTTTGAAATATCTCAAAAACTGATGAAACTATTTTGGTTAATTTGGTTAGTCTTTAAGTGACTTAATATGTGAATATAAAGAATGGAAACAAGTGAGTGGAAAATATTAAGAGTCTGGCCGCATTTCATTGCAGTGCTGGTCCACGGGTTGGACAGCCCTGGTGTAGAGCTTCATAAGCCTTTAAATACATTTTTGAACCGTTAAACATTCCCACAATACTTATTACTTTATCATTCAAAATATGGTCAAGTATTGCAATTGTGCATGAAAAAAGTGATTTTTTTGCTTCTTTTTTTCAAAACATCTCAAAAAACAGCTGAAACTATTTTGGTTAAAAAAAATTTAGCAAAAGCATGACATTTCGCTCTACAAAAAAGCTCTAATAAGTGAACATCGAAAAAATTATATTTTTCGAGATAATAATTGTTTTGTCAAAATGTCTCGTTAGTCTGTAGCGTTACCAAATATTTTGGATAAGCTAGCTCAAAAACTAGTGTGAATATCAAATCCAAACAAACTAAACAAACACGAAATAATATACAATTAACCTATAATAACTAAAATATTTTTTTTTTGGGGCCAAAATTAGTTAGTTAGTAGGGTGGGGGTCAAAAAATGAAAATCTAGGCCATTGGACCAAATCCAACCAAATTTTGTATACATATCAGTGGGCTACCAGAAGACTAAAAATGGAAAATAACCCCCCAAAATGGGGGGGGGTGTAGGCTCAAAATTAAAATCTAGGCCCTTCTACCAAACTCAACCAGAAGTGTATGGTAAAGTCAAGTGGATGGCCACATAAGAAAGTGTCAATTTATTATTAGATATAAATATCAATAGAAAGTATTTTTCTAGATTAGCAACAAGTAGAAATTTGGAATGCAAAACATGTGTCTAATTGTAATGATGATACCTAGTTTAAAAATTAATCAAAAGCTCTACAAATGATGTGAGTTTGTTAGATTTTTTGTGGCCTCACATTCATGGTGTTCAATTTTGTGACCGATAACTCCTGAGACTTTATACTACGTAAATCCCATTTGAAATATCATTTGATTATGGGATCTTTTTGTAAAGGCAGAATTTCGAGGGAATCCAAAATTATTCAGGCCAGGAAAGTCGCCTACTGTATAAGGCCGCTTGAATGCACCTCTTTATCATTTTAATACAGTCAAATCCGCTTATAAACGAGCGCAAAGGGACCGCAATGTTTACTCTTTATAGTCGAGTGTTGTAAAAAACGGGTTAACTTAATTAACATTATTTTGATTATTTATGTCCATCGATTAAATTAATTTAAGTTATTATATGAAAATAAGGACTATATCTTTTATGCAGATAATTTATATTTTATTGTCAACGTTTCGTCAACTTTGTTGACTTCTTCAGGCTCAAATAGTTAACTTCCTTGCATATTTGTCATTTTTATAATCAATTGATGTTGATGAATTGACTTTAAAAATGTTTACTAAGAAAGAATAATTATAAAAATGACAAATATGCAGGGAAGTTAACTATATGAGAACTGAAGAAGTCAACAAAGTTGACGAAACATCGGCAATAAAATATATAGTAAATTATCTGCATAAAAGATATAGTCCTTATTTCCCTATAACAACTTTAATAATATTAATTAACATTGTATAAACCTTATATTTTCAATTTTCTCGTTAAATCCGGGTTCTCGTTATAAGCGTATTAGATCGTGTATAATGTAAGGAGACAGTGAAAAAAGAGAAGTCGAGGAATTGCCTACCTGCAGGCGGTGTTCTCTGCTCAAAGCTCTGCTATGGAAAAGATCCTCGGTGTGTGTCGGAATCTTCACCTTGGAAAAAAATGACAAATTACAATGAATAATATGTTGATATATCTTATTATATTAAACGAGCAATTCTTATATATATATAGAATCGGGTTCTCGAAAACGGCTTCGCCGAAGGCGGGCCTTGAAGCTACTATTTAATAATTCTAAAAGCAAATGGAGATTCGCTTACCTGAAGAGTTCTACCCGGGCGGTTTTCTGCTGGACTGGAAGCCGATTCTCAGGGTGCATCTCTCCGCTGGAAAGAAAGACAAATGATTATTGGTTCGCATGATTCCAAATGGGCCTATCAGAAATATTTTTTTTATAATTTCAATAAGAGATAAATTCATAAAAAGAAATGTTTACTATTTTTTATTTTCCGTGAAAATGATAAAATTATACAAAATATGTGAAGCCGAATAAATACTATCTATTAGATTATCATTATCGTGTTTTGCATTTTTATTTAATTTCGGGACCTATTTTTATAATCTATATAATTATTAATTCTATAATTGCTTAGTAAAAAAATTAAAATTTAAAACTAATGATTTTTTTAAGTAAACATGCAATTACTAGTACCTAAATGCAATGAGATTTCAAAGTTATTATAACTTTAATGTATAAAATGTATTATATATATAAATATATATATATATATATCAGATCATGAATTGAAATATATCAGTAAGTATTTTACTAAATCACCATCAAAAACGTATAATGATTACTTTACCATACAGGGTATGGTCAAGTATTGTAATCGTGCATGAAAAAAGTGTTTTTTTCCTTCTTTTTTTCGAAATATCTCTAAAACGACTGAAATTATTTTGATTAAAAAAATTGAGCAAAACCAGGGCATTTCAGTCTACAAAAAATCCCTAATAAGTAAACATCGAAAAAATTATATTTTTCGAGATAATAATTGTTTTGTCAAAATGTCTGTTAGTTTGGTTTTTAGTCTGTGCGTTATCAAATTTTTGTGGACTAGCTAGCTCAAAAACTAGTGTGAGTATCAAAACCAAATTTCACATTTAGTTCTGCTCAATTGAGATTAAGAGCTGATTAGATTTTGGTGCATATCGACCCAAAATTAAGGGGTTTTTTCTTTTCTATAGGAAGATCTAGAATGAACTAAAATTCGGCACAACAGTTTGTATAAATAAACTTTGGGTTAAGATTCTCTTTTTCTAGCTCAAACCAATCAATGATATAAAATTGCTAAATCACTAAAATTTACAGCGAGTAGTTTTAAATTATAAGTTTTTATTTTAATTTTTTTTCTTCTTCTTCCTGGCTTCTGGCCTTAACTATTTAGCCAATCACTTTATTTATATTATTTTCCCAAAATAAATATTTTGAAAATATTTCAAAAAACATTATTTCCGAAAATTTCTAAATTTAATAACGTCAATGGAAATTACCATAATATGGTGAATGCAAATATATTTCTTAAATTTAAAATAACTACTGTTTGTTATATTATTATATTAATATTAAATACAGCAAAATATATATGAAAATAGGTTTAGGTTGGGGAGTCGGGTTGGCTGAGCTGGCTAAGGCGCTGGCTCCGCTTCAGCATCAATGTTGACGATGTTCAAGCGGGAGACTCGGGTTCGAGCCTGGCCAGCATATAAAATTTCAACCTGCTAAAAAGTCGGCTCCCTCACTAACCCTACTAACACTTTACTGATGTGCTGTCTAAATGGGCTTTATTCCCAGTGACAATCAATAAATAAACAAAAAAAAAATATATTTTATGTATAACTAAAAGTAATCCAAATTTAAATAAGTTATAAATTGTGGTGTTTTTTGAGGCTCTTGAAAACCTTGGAAACAGATGTAATGTCTTCGTTAGGAAAAAGTAAATAAAATTTCTTTATATTCTAACAAATTTATTTTCATGAAAAACTTATGAGACGTTTTGGCGGATATTCTCACACCATCATCAGTCTACAAGGAAAACATAATCTTAATTACAGTAAATTACTAATTACATGTCATTCTCAAGATAAAAGAAGAAAAGAAGTCACCCAAGCTTTTCATAATATAGTAAATATGTCTGTGTAGAATGTCATTTTCTTTTTACAATTAATAACATTTTAATCAAAAAGCTTGTAATAAAAATAACAAATTAGAATTAATTTTAATTAACATAAATAAATCAAATAAAAATCTTCATATTTGTTATTTACCTGGAGGTATTTTGTGTGTTAAATTGTTATTAATATAGTATGTCAATATCATTGAATATATCATATATATAATGAAATGTTTTAAATCTTATAGAATATCTTTTTTACTTTTATCCAATGCGAAGCATGGGAGAAAGTATTGGAATCGCCTCGCGGCAAGCGCGACTTCAAAGGGTCCTCAGGTAAAGACTACGGAACCCATAGACTCAATTAAGGTCACAAATTGAAGTATTCAATGAGATTGAATTTTAGCACGTGACGGTTTTGCCAAAAATTACCTGGAATCTCGTCGAGAGGCCAAAAATTGCCATTTTTTTGGAAGTGTGGGGATGGATGTATGTATGTATGTGTGTGTGTTATCGTTTTTTTCGTCCACGATTTTTTCCACACCTTTGTGCTGATTGAAATGAAATTGAAAACCTACCATTAGTTTAACAAAAATGAAGCGCTGATTAGTTTTTGGTACATATCGGTCTACAAACATTAGTACTTTATTTCAGTACTTTTTTAGTTTTTTCTAAATATCTTGAAAATGACTTAACCAATTTTGATGAAATTTAATATCCTAATTAAGTACCTTGGGGTCCACAAAAAAGGTTAAATAAAGTTTTTAGTAAAATTATATTTTTAAAGTACTTTACTCAAGAACATATTAATATTTCAAATGAATTTTGGATAAAGTTTAGCAACGATCCGTTGCAGTTTATTTCTAAATATCTTGAAAATGACTTAACCAATTTTGATGAAATTTAATATCCTAATTAAGTACCTTGGGACCCACAAAAAAGGTTAAATAAAGTTTTTAGTAAAATTATATTTTAAAGTACTTTACTCTAGAACATATTAATATTTCAAATGAATTTGATAAAGTTTAGCAACGATCCGTTGCAGTTTATTATAAGTTGTTTTCATAGTTATTCCATTCCTAAAACATTTTCATAATATATATATATATATGTGTAGAATGTTGTTTTCTTTTTACAATTAATAACATTCTACACATATATATATGTACTATATTATGAAAATGTTTAAAGTGGAATAACTATAGAAAACAACTTATAAAAAAGGCATTCTATAAGATTTAAAACATTTCATTATATATATGATATATTCACTGATATTGACATACTATATTAATAACAATTTAACACAACAAAATATCTCCAGGTAAATATCAAATATGAAGATTTTTTATTTGATTTATTTAGGTTAATTAAAATTAATTCTAATTTGTTATTTTTATTACAAGCTTTTTGATTAAAATGTTATTAATTGTAAAAAGAAAATGACATTCTACACAGACATATGTACTATATTATGAAAAGCTTGGGTGAGTTCTTTTCTTCTTTTATCTTGAGAATGACATGTAATTAGTAATTTACTGTAATTAAGATTATGTTTTCCTTGTAGACTGATGATGGTGTGAGAATATCCGCCGAAACGTCTCATAAGTTTTTCATGAAAATAAATTTGTTAGAATATAAAGAAATTTTATTTCCTTTTTCCTAACGAAGACATTACATCTTTTTTTTTTTTTAATGATATTGATGTGAGAAGGAGATACACCAGAAGGTGGATCCCCTAAAGGCCAGTATGGGCTGGCCCCTCCATCGTGAAAAGAACAGAGTAGAAGAAAAAGAAGCCGGGATCACGAGCCAATCTCAGAAACTTAGATACAATTCAATATCCAATTTACTAAGGTTTTAGGGGCTTCGAGCAGTGGTAATTTCTCCGCGCGATAAATTCGGTTAAATTTATCTCCCACTTAATTTTTATTACCAGACCCTATACTTACAGAAAAAATGTCTGGGTATAGCCGGGAATCGAACCCGAGACCTCCGGGTTGCCAGTCAGTTACTCTGACCATTACACCACGGAGGCGGACAAATTCTGTTTCCAAGGTTTTCAAGAGCCTCAAAAAACACCACAATTTATAATTTTAAAACATTATAGTACCATATCTATTTAAATAAGTTGTTATTATCTATTATGTAACTATCTATGCATACGAAAAATAAGATTTTATGGGAATGTTTATTGGTTCAAAAATGTATTTAAAGGCGTATGAAGCTCTACATCAGGATCTGTCCAACCCGTGGTCCAGAAATGCGGCCCGACTCTTAATCTTTTCCACTCACTGATTTCCCATTCTCTATATTCACATATTAAATCGCTTAAAGACTGCATAAGAACCTAGTACTTCCATCGAGCATGATGCGTCACGACACTTATAGATTTTTTTATATTTTTAGAAAATAACCAATTTATTTTTTAGTTTGTTTATTAAAATTCCAAACTTTTCTGAATTTTTCGTTTTTTTTTTTTTTCAGGGAGCCTAACGAATTAGAGCGCCCCTCGTCGTCGAATACGGCTGTGGTGCGGTTTTTCCGGTACATGCAAGCCGCCCGGGACGGTCAAGAAAACAAGGATTGCCTGAAACATTACACCAATTGCTCCATCAACACGGAACTCAACTAACTGTGCCTTAACTAGGGTGTTAAACAAATTAAACTATTTAGCTATTTATTTTGGACTTGAATCAGATTATGAATTAATGATTCATGATTCAATTCATTTGGACGGTCATATGAAAACGGTCTCTCTTTAATAAAGAGAAATATTAATGGATATGTGGGAGTTTTTTTGTGGTTTAATTTTCTAAGAAGTGTGTCTTATGAAATTAGAATCGGAATGAAACCAAATAAATCGCCAAATTTATTAATTGAAACTAAAATATTATATTTCGAAAATTCGATCAGTAAGTTAAACTAAGCTGTTTTTAATAAATTTAGCAATTTACTAATTTAATTCGACAATTACCGAGGGATGATCCGCGATTGGAAGTAGGTGTACACCTTTTTGGAAGTATTTTGGAAGTACTTGGAAGTATTTGGAAATATTTGGATGTACTTGGAAATATTTGAAAGTACTTGGGAATCTTTGGAAGTTGTTGGAAATATTTGAAAGTACTTGGAAATATTTGGAAGTACTTGGAAATATTTGAAAGTACTTGGAAATATTTGAAAGTACTTGGAAATATTTGGAAGTACTTGGAAATATTTGGAATACAAGTGGAAGTAGGTGTACAGCATATTAGGTCGAGGTTCACCCCTCGACAATTACTATTTAGTAAAATTACTCAAATTTCCATATTTTAACTAATAAATGACTAAAGCCAGTGTTTAGGGGACCTGGGTGGTAAAATTAAAAAGCGGCCCTATTTTTAATAAATCTAGCAATTTACTAATTTAATTCGACAATTACTATTTAGTAAAATTATTCAAATTTCCATATTTTAACTAATAAATGACTAAAGCCTGTGTTTAGGGGACCTGTGGTAAAACCAAAAGGACCCTATTTTTAATAAATTTAGCAATTTATTAATTTAATTCGACAATTACTATTTAGTAAAATTAATCAAATTTCCATATTTTAACTAATAAATTACTAAAGCCAGTGTGTAGGGCCCTGGGTGGTAAAACTCAAAAGGGCCCTATTTTTAATAAAACTAGCAATTTGCTAATTTAATTCGACAATTACTATTTAGTAAAATTACTCAAATTTCTATATTTTAACTAATAAATGACTATAGCCAGTGTTTAGGGGTCCTGGATGGTAAAACTAAAAAGGGCCCTATATTATTTTTTTGAAAATATTAGACGTTCTATGGACCCTTCCGGGTTCATGGGCAGCGGTTCAATAGGCCACTGACTAAATCTGCTTTTAATAATAATAAAATAAAATGAATAATAATATTTTAATAAAAATATTATTGAAATATAATATGTAAATATAATATAAATTTGGCGGTCATATTTCTAAAGGCAACATATACTTAGAAATGTTACAAATATTTATATTAAATATCGTATATTTATTTTAAAATTTATGAATTATTTATTTATTTATCTAGTATGAAATGAGAGAGTATACTTATCTATGTATCTGTTTTATTTATATTTATTTATTTATTTATTTCAATTATCTTTAATTAAGTTTTAGTATAATAAGAAAATATTATTTTTTGACGAAAAAAGTAGAATTAAATTAAATAAATTATTACTAGGTGATAATTAGTCAAATATATATTTTTGTTAGTGTCAAATGTTGGTAAATACATTAGTTATTGCGTTCGCATTGTGATTTTGGCTTTGCCTAATTTAACAATTACAATTAGAACTAAATCAAACAAAATGAAAATTTATTTACGGTATGTAGTCTTTTAATATATAAATATGTATATAATCCCTCAAAAGCTTCATTTGCGCGAAATACACGATTTTCGAAGATTCAACATCCCTATACACTTAAATTGATATTAACCGAACATCCCAGGTAGCACAAGAATATTCTATGAAATGTTCTAATTAGTAGAGATTGTGGTGTTGGTGCAAGGTGAAACATCTTTAATAAAGATAAGAGTAAATAAATATTATATTTAATATTGATTTACTATGAGTTAGTGATACTAGTCACTTATTTCACATTAAAATTAAAAAAAAATTTCTTTTTTCAAAAAAAAAAATTTATTTCTTTTAATTTTTTAAATTTAATGTGAAATAAGTGACCTAGTATCCTTAACTCATAGTAAATCAATATTAAATATAATATTTATTTACTCTTATCTTTATAAATATTCTTATAATATCTTCTCTGGACATTGGAATATCCAGTGAATAATCTTTCAATCTTCGTAGATATTCTGAGAATATTCTTAGAACTAAAATATTCGTGTAGGACATTAAATTCCCTTTCCCAGAATATTCCTAGTTGCGCATTCTTGGAATATTTGGAAAAGAATATTCTTAGAATATTCTGTGGATCTCCTGGAGATAATTGGAATATATATGTCCTTTAAATAACTTCTTAGAATATTCTGGGGATATTGTGTGTTAACTGTTATCCCTATGACTTCTAGAGACTCGAACTCTATTCCCCCGTCCGTCACCCCGGCTACATATAACCTTCAGTCTTTCAAGACTCGGATCGACAGATACCTTAAAATCCGACCCATCCCTGAAACCTCTTCTTTTCACAATATAAGGGTCCACCGTGGGCCACAGAGGTTGTAGTTTTTTGGTGTAACTTCATTTCATTATAAAAAAATAAAATAAGATAAATAATAATATAATCGATTGGGGACACTTAAATTATATTACATAATTTTGTTGATCATTTGCGTGATTTAGGTATTGAATGTTTATACTTGTTTAATTTAGATCAGCAATTTCAGCAAATGAAATATATAAATATAAAAATTAAGAAATAAATACATTACATAAATAAACCTTTATTTATTTATTTTTCATTTAGAATGGTTTTTGTCTATTTTTTATTTTTTGGATTTTTTAGTGTTATATATATATATATATATATGTTGCTGTAAAAACACGTTTCGCTGAATACCTTTATTGCAACTAGAGTTTACAGATGTTGGTTGAGTTTGGTTCAAAGGGCTAAAATCTTCATTTTTAACCTTGTATGTATACAAAATTTGGTTGAGTTTGGTACAAGGGCCTAGATTTTCATTTTTTGACCCTACACCCTCCCCCCTCCCCAGACTAACGGACAACCAGACAGATAACCAGACAACCAGACAGAGTAACTAACAGACATTTTGACAAAACAATTATTATCTCGAAAAATATAATTTTTTCGATGTTCACTTATTAAGGCTTTTTTGTAGAGCGAAATGCGATGGTTTCGCTCAATTTTTTTAATCAAAATAGTTTCAGCCGTTTTTGAGATATTTTGAAAAAAAGAAGGAATAAAAACCACTTTTTTCATGCACGATTACATACCCTGTATGGTAAAGTAAAAATTACATTTATCGAAATCTTGGCAAATTAAAAAAAAGGGTTTATTTAACTTTGAAATCGTCACTGTTAAAATGTCGTATGTCAAAATTAACAAAAAAAATTTTATTAAAGAAAAACACTAGTACATATTTGTTAGCTACATTTGCTCTCAAATTTTTGTATGTTATAAGTAGAGACCGGATTCCTATGCAATTGCATATTTTGTTTGCCGCCATATACGACCCAGGGGATGAATTATCTATCCGAATCATGCATCTAGGATACTGTGGGTAAAATTTTATACTGCATATTTTTGCATATTTGAGTAATATTGCATAAAATTCCATTTTTGAAGAATTTTCCATAAAATTGCATATTTTAAGGATTTTTGATTAAATATTGCATATTTCGCGCCAAATACAGATTTTTTAAAAGAAAAGCTTGTTAATATAAAAAATAAAAGCAATACAATACAATCTTATCTGTTAAATAAAACTACCCCCCTCCGAATTTTTTTCGTTTTTTTGAAACATTATTATATTTATTATGTTGATTTTATTCAAGAGCATTTATTATTTCTTGAGTTGAAAGATTTTTTAATATATTAAATATAATGAGAATTTTGGGGAATTTTTACTCAATAAAAGTACATATTTGACACTTGATGTATATAACTTACTTTATCATTTTATTTTTTTCATAGGACTCTTTCAAATATATAGTCTTTTTGTATTTAATTTTAATTTTTTAGTGCATAAAATTTTTTATTTTGACATCTTTTACTGCATATATTTGCATATTTCAACGTATTCTGCATATTACTTGAATATTTCAGCATTTTTAACTGCATATTTTATGGCATATTTTGGCAGTTTTTACTGAATAAAAATCCGGTCTCTAGTTATCAGTTGATAGAACTCAAGTTACAGATTAAAAACAAAACACAGTATTTGATTCGTTTGCCATAAGAAACGGTTTGTCGTTGCCGTTACTCACTTAGGGTTAATATAGATGAAAACAAAATTTTTTCTTAGCTACTGAAAAGTGTTGATATTTACATACGACATTTTGATATAACAGTGACGATAATATGTCAATTTAGTTTTAGTAACTTGTTTCGAAAAGTATAGAATCGCTGCTCTAGAGCAAATAAAAATAAGCTGACGTGTTCTGATGTGTCCATCCACTTGACTTTACCATACAACCTGGCCCCTAAAATTATTTATAATCAGGTAGGGGGTGGGTTAGTTTTTGAATTTTTATACTTATGGTGTCCACTGATTATGTATACAAAATTTGGTTGAGTTTGGTACAAGAACCTAGATTTTCATTTTTTGACCCTACACCCCCCGCCCCCATTTTGGGCTGTTAGTTTTTGCATTTTTAGACTTCTGGGGGTCTACTGATTATGTATAGAAAATTTGGTTGAGTTTTCTCAAATGGCCTAGATTTTTAATTTTTAACCCCCTTCCTCCACTCCCCTTAATTTTGGTTCGATATGCACCAAAATCTAATTAGCTCTTAATCTCAATGGACCAAAACTAGCTGTTAAATTTGGTTTTGATATTCACACTAGTTTTTGAGCTAGCTCGTCCACAATAATTTGGTAATGCACAGACAACCAGACAACCAGACTAAATAACAGACATTTTGAAAAAACAATTATTATCTCGAAAAATATAATTTTTTTCGATGTTCACTTATTAGACCTTTTTTGTAGAGCGAAATGCCATGGTTTTGCTCAATTTTTTTAATCAAAATAGTTTCAGCTTTTTTTGAGATATTTCGAAAAAAAGAAGGAAAATAACCACTTTTTTCATGAACGATTACAATACTTGACCATACCCTGTATGGTAAAGTAAAAATGACATATTCTTATTACTGAAATTTAATTTTCTATTTAGGTAGACATATACGACATTGACTGATCTAATCTGAAAAAATAGTCCCAAAACAATTATAAGATAAAAAAATATTAAAAGAGAAGAATTTAATTTTTCAATTCCAAATGGGGGGTTCGCCCCTTCTGCAGAAATTCATCCCCTCTGATATTTAATAATATGCCTACTAAAATCTTAGAAATTGTCATAAAAATTAAATTCTTTCTCTTTTAATAAACATTGGTTAATTTTAACCTGAGGTGATTTTTTGAAAAACATTCCAACTATTTTCAAATAAGCTGACGTGTTCTGATGTGGGCATCCACTTGACTTTACCATACAACCTATACAACTTATATTTAATATTTAATAAAATTATTTATAATCATATAGGGGAGGGAGTTAGATTTTCCATTTTTAGATTACTGTGGGTCCACTGATTATGTATACAAAATTTGGTTGAGATTGGTACAAGGGCCTATATTTTCATTTTTGACCCCCTCCCAAAATTCCGGGAGTTTAGTTTTTGTATTTTTAGACTGGGGTCCCACTGATTTTGTATACAAAATTTGGTTGAGTTTGCTCAAATAGCCTAGATTTTTAATTTTTAACCCCCACCCCTCCACCCCCTTAATTTTGGGTCGATATGCACCAAAATCTAATCAGCTCTTAATCTCAATGGACCAAAACTACGTGTGAAATTTGGTTTCGATATTCACACTAGTTTTTGAGATAGCTCGTCTACAAAAATTTGGTAACGCACAGACTAACGGACAACCAGACAACGAGACAGACTCACAGACATTTTGACAAAACAATTATTATCTCGAAAAATATAATATTTTCGATGTTCACTTATAAGGGCTTTTTTTGTAGAGCAAAATGCCATGGTTTCGCTCAATTTTTTTAATCAAAATAGTTTGAGCCGTTTTTGAGATATTTTGAAAAAAAGAAGGAAAAAAATCACTTTTTTCATGTACGATTACAATAATTGACCATACCCTGTATGGTAAAGTAAAAAGATGCTCAAATCTTTAGTTTTCTAAAAAAAATATAAATATTTTTTTCATATATGCATAAAAATTATTTATTTATTTATATATACATATTTCAATATAAAAGAAAATATTTTTAGAAACTTTTTGTTTTTATATTTTGTTGAATGAATGAAAGTAATTTTATTTTTAATACGTGTACTCAATAGACATGGATTTATTTAATTTAGGTCTATTTGTCTATATAATAATGACTGATTAAGAATGTATTTATTGTATGTGTATGTGTGTGTATGTGACTGAAGTGGCGCAATAACTAATGAATGCATGACCTTAAATTATTTCGTTAAGAATTTTTTTCATAATGTGTCAATCATATTTAAATATCGTGTTTCTCGGACACGCATTAAATACAATTTATGTAAAATTAATAAAATGGTATTTTACAGAGAGTTTCTGAGTTTTTAATTTATTTTTAGAAAAAAAATTTTAAAAAATAAAAGGCCCCCGACTATCTTTTGATTCCCAGACCTATTAATTAGACTGAAGACTTGGTTATCCGCAGAGGGGCGAACCCCGTTTGGAATTTGCCCCTTCTCCTAGAAATAAGTAATTTCGTTACTGTTATTAACAAAGAGCGATTAGTTTTGTAAATAGGGAGTTCTATAAAGTAATTTAAAAAATAATAAAACAAAAAATGTAGATTTAATTATTTTTTTCTAAGCATCCCCTGGAAAATTGTCTCAGGACGCCCATGACTATAAATATATATATTATATATTAATATTATTAATAATGTTGCTTTATATATAAAATATACATATATCCTTATGTTTATAGCGATGCTCGGTAAATTTTTGCTTCAGTTAATAGCTATATATTAATCCTCGAAACCCCCTCGCTTCACCCCACCTCCTGCACCCCTCATCTGCCCCGGCTCACGCACCCAGTTTTTGCATTTCTAGCTTTCAGTGGCCCACAGATTATGTGTTATGTGTATATAGGTATGGTATATAAATAAATACGGTATAATTATTTTTTAATTAAATAACAATTTTTGAGTTCATCAATCAAATTGTCAAATTAGTATTTGTGGGATTTAAAACTCGATTTTTAATCAATAAAATTGCCCAATTTTTAATATATAATCTCAACAAAAACACTTGTGTAAAAAAAGGCCAAGTTCGATTAATAAAATCCGTTTGCCAAAAAAAGTAGTGAGATCTAATGTACTGCCAAGTTCAACATCATCAATTTATTAAATGAGTCGAGAATATATTAGTAACTTCAATTAAAACGCATGTTTTTCATTTCACATGTCCCTCTATATTTTTTATTGATTTCACATTTTTAGTTGAAATTATTTTCCTAAAACTTGGCTTTTACGCATTAAATTATTATTATTATTGTTTGATGAGGCCTCAAGTACTCCCCTCTTATTAAGTTCCCATGATATGGTAACTAGTAATTCGTGACATACATAATATTACATATTTTTTACACAAGTGTTTTTGTTGAGATATATATATACAAACTTTGCTCGTTTAATATAATAAGATAAATTACTAGGACAGCTCTAAATGGCGGGCGTATCGAGTCTTGGAAAAATTTTTAACTTTTTTCTTCATTTTGTAATTAATCACATTCTCAAATAAATGAAAATATTTCTATTAAACCGAAATTTATGTAAACCTTAACAACTTGTTTACTTTACTATTAAAAATTTCTTATATTTGAATACTTACGTGACTGAAAGGTTAGGTTAATTAAAGGTGATATTTGTGGTTAAGGGTAATTTACTGATTATAAAATAAGTAATTGAATCTGGATTAAATAAATAACTCAAATCCAATCGGTATGCAGAGCTCTGTGGTAGAACGAATGAAAAAATTGAAAATTGTGGAATGCTTGAAATTTAATTGCAGTGGCTAACTTGAAAGGTCAGTGAAGAATTTAGCTTTAATTATTTTATAAAATTTGAGGTACTTGGCGCTGAAGTGCAGTTTATTAATAGCTACTCATGCGCCAAATTTCAGTTCATTAGCATCAACCATTTGATAGATTCCCATTTGAGAATTGGATTGTTTTATCAAATTCTGCATTTGTGAACAAAAAGTCCTAAAACAAGAAAGATCGAAATTTAATCAGTTTTTCGTTTTGCAAATATAAATATTTTGCCATGAGAACTTTGAACTTTCTGAGTGAGTTCTTCAGCTATACTAGGTACACCAATACCTCACATTGCGTCGAGGGTACGTTCCACAAAAACACGACGCAAAGTGAATTAAGATTTTCTATAGCAAACCATGTAAAGATCGAAGATAGGTTCCAGGGTTACGAAAATACTACTTTTTAAAAAGAAAATTGAACAAAGTAAACATTTAAAAAACAAAAATAATATAAAATTTTATTACATACATACAAAAAACAAAAAAACGTATTCAATTAAAACAAAATAAAATATTCAATTAATCTATGAAAAACAAAATTATCCATAGTGGCTGTTGCCGTAAGCCGGCTTTCTTTCACAAAAAATTGGTCCAATAGTTTGCTGAACAGCTTTTTTTCAACGTAAAATAAATTTCATTGTATCAATTGATATTCGTTATAAAAAACACAACACACTAATTGAAACGTTACAAAAAGCACAACACACTACATAATTGAAACTGAACTCTAAAATTAGCAAAACAAAGTGAAAATAAAACTGTATTAAAATTGCGTTGATTTTCAGCTAGAAATCCCCGAGTTTTGATAGCATGGCGCAATTAGAAACAAAAGTGGTGTCATCTTTAAAAAAAAAATTTCAAAAAAAAAATTAAAGACTCGAACTCAAAAACAACGCAACATCGAAAATCTAACGACGCACAGTGAAAATTAGTACTAATTAAGCAGCGACACAACTTCGAAAAAACGAAAAACGAAACGACTTAAAGCGAGGTATTGGTGTATATGAATTACAAAACACATATTGAGATACAACAGCCGAAAAACTCATTCGGAATTCGCCGAGCGGATTAAATAATCCATTTTAGTCTGCCTCCTGGGCGAGCCTTGTATTTTTTATTTGCTCATTGTGTTTAAAAAGGTCTGAAACCTGGAGAAAAATCATTTTTAAACATTATATTTTTCCTGTCTGTATGTATGTGTGTTTTTCTGTGTGTCTGGATTCAGATACTCACGATAACTTAAAAACGAAAAGTCGAAGATATTTCGTTCTTATTATAACATTTTTGTATTTCCAATGCGGAAAACTGATTCGATTATGAGCTTTCTAGCTTTAGAACGTCTGGTTCAAAAGTGCAAAAAACATCATTTTTTGAATGATTTTATCGATATTTTAAGGCGATATGTATTTATAATAAAGCCATAAATGTACGTTTTATTTTATATATAAGTTTATTATTAATTACTTGTAAGAGGTCTCCAGAGTAATTAAGTTTTGACTTTTTTTATTATTTAATAAATCATTAGAATTCAATTGAGAAAAATTATTAAAAAGAGCGCGGATAAAATGGTCTCTCTTACTTTAGAGCTAAGGCATTACAAGGATGCTAAATACTAGTCCAGACCTAATTAGTGATTAATTTCTTAGCTACTATAATTTTAAGAACATCATTTTAACCGAGGGGTGATCCGCGATTGGAAGTAGATTTAGATACACCTCTTTGGAATTATTTTGGAAGTGCTTGGAAATATTTGAAAATACTTGGAAATATTTGGAAGCACTTGGATACATTTGGAAGTACTTGGGAATATTTGGAAGTACTTGGCATTATCTGGAAGTTCTTGGGAATATTTGGAAGTACTTGGGAATATCTGGAAGTGCTTGGAAATATCTGGAAGTGCTTGGAAATATTTGGAAGTGCTTGGAAATATTTGAAAGTACTTGGGAATATCTGGAAGTGCTTGGAAACATTTGGAAGTACATGGGAATATTTGAAAGTACTTGGGAATATCTGGAAGTGCTTGGAATTATTTGAAAGTACTTGGGAATATCTGGAAGTGCTTGGGAATATTTGGAAGTACTTGAAAATATTTGAAAGTACTTGGAAATATTTGGAAGTACAAGTGGAAGTAGGTGTACAGCATATTAGGTCGAGGTTCACCCCTCTATTTTAACGTTAGGTAAGAAAATATATAATTAAAATGAATTTCTGATTTAAATATTTTTCAATTAAAATTACTAATTCACCAAAATTGCAAACAACGTACCGAGTTCTTGAAAAGGTTTCACTTTTTCCACCAATTTATTGAATTATTAAGAAATAGGCGATGCCTTCTATGAACATTTATGAAATCGTATATATACTTATATAAATATATAAATAAATCTTTGAATGAGTAATTTATTTATTAATCTAATTTTTAGTTTAATTAAATGTTGCAAGAAAGAGAGATGCGTAATAATTTCAGAAAAATGCCAACTCCGATTTGCCCTCAATTTCGGCAACCAACGCCATGTTATTTGTTGTTGTTTTAATTGGATTTTGTTAAATAATATGAAGGCATAAATTGTTGAGGTCAGCAAAGGAGTGGGTGGTTGGGTAACGTGCAGAAGAGCCTCCGTGTCAGTCCATGGTCAACCTCAACCTCAACATCAACTTGTCAACTCCCATCCTGGTCACCCCTGGTCATATTTCAATCGGGATCGACTCAACCGCGCCGAGCACTCCGACACACACCACAACAACAACACCATGTAAGTAACAATCTTGCTTTTTAAACATTATTCGATAATTAACGTGATTCCTCCTCTTTTGCAATTAATTAAATTTTGAACCACTTATATCGAGTCAATTATCGAAAATTTTGCCCGTTTACGAATTTCAATGGATAATATAAAATAATAATAATTAATCATAAAGAGAAATCGATAAGGTTGTCTTCCGCTTGATGCAATTTCTTTTTTTTTATTTAAATTTTATTTATCTTCACAAAGAGAAACAAAGAGGTTGTCCTCTGCTTGATGCAAATAAACATACACACATATATATCGAGATGATATATCTGTATATATATTATTTATTTATAATTAAGTAATGGAGAGGATTCAGCCAATGGGTAGCCTCTGCTGAATAAAAAACTCCCAATTATGGAAAACGTTTCGGCTTTAATTAAATAATGCCATCATCAGTTCCTAAGAGTATTAGCGACACAATTAATTTTATAAATAAATTGTCCACAGGCAGAGTTGTTGGGATTTTATCATAATATACAAAATTATATGAATTACAAAATGGTACATAAATCTTGGTGTGCTCTCACTTGATATGCGCAACGTCCCAAGTACAAATATTTATATATATATATATCATATTTGTACTTGAAACGTTGCGCATATCAAGTGAGCACACCAAGATTTATGTACCATTTTGTAATTCATATAATTTTGATATTATGATAAAATCCACAACAACTCTGCCTGCGGACAATTTATTTATAAAATTAATTGTGTCGCTAATACTCTTAGGAACTGATGATGGCATTATTTAATTAAAGCCGAAACGTTTTCCATAATTGGGAGTTTTTTATTCAGCAGAGGCTACCCATTGGCTGAATCCTCTCCATTACTTAATTATATACATATACAGCCAAAATTGTATCATATTATTTATTTGTTTGAGACTATAGTTTCGAATACTTGCTCTTCATCATCAGTCTTTCTTCAATTATAAATGTTTTTCATGGAGTCAATATCATATGGATATTGAAAACTTTGGTGTTTCTTCATCACTGGTGATTGACCTGGAATCTAACAAAAGCTTGTTAGTTCCAGATCAACCACCAGTGATGAAGAAACACCAAGTTTTCAATATCCATATGATATTGACTCCATGAAAAACATTTATAATTGAAGAAAGACTGATGATGAGACCAAGTCTTCGAAACTAAAATAAATAATATATATATACAGATATATCATCTCGATATATATGTGTGTATGTTTATTTGCATCAAGCAGATGACAACCTCTTTGTTTATCTTTGTGAATCAACAACTCTGCTACTCTCGGCAAAAAAAACTTTTCAATTTATTTATCTTAACCAATTATTAACACAATTGTCAAAAGATTTGTTATTTCACATATTTAAGGCACAATTTAGGAAAATATAATTCCTCACTTAACAATATTTATACAATAATAAGATTAATATTATCCAAATGGAATAATTAATATAATTGGTTAAATAAATATTTCATATGTTTTTTCTTCTTTTTAGTCGACGAACATTATCATCAACGAGAAAAGAATTTAATTTATAGGAAAGATTCTATGATTTTAAAGAAATATTATTAAAATCATACAATCTGTCCTATAAATTAAATTCTTTCTCGTTTATAATTGATTTGTTAATCTGAACCCGAGCTCATTTTTTAAAAACATTCCAACTCTTTTCAAAAATAAGATGCTCAAATGTTTATTATCATCAACGTTGAGCATTCCCTAGTAGCACAATGTTTCAAACTATATAGTATGTCCATACGGGTTCCAAAATTTGCCTATAAATTAAAATTTTATTTCTCAAAGACAGCTCTGAATTGCGTCCAAGTAGCCAGTAAAGTTTTCAAAATTTGATGCAAATAAACATATATTTACTAGGTGTACTGGAAAGTCATTACCGGTTTTTTCGAAAAAAAAACTACGTAATTTTTAAGAAAATGGAAAATTTATTTATTCAAAATATTGGCCATTTGATTCTATACATCATGCCCATCTTTCTGGCAATTTATGGATGCCATCCCAAAAAAACTGTTTGTCCTTTGAGCAAAACCATTCATCGAGCCATTTTCTAACTTCTTCGAAATTGGCATATTAATTGGTATATTAAATTAGGGAACGAAGAAAAGATTTTTATATTATAGACAAAAAGGATTAGCCGGGATTCGAACCCTGGATCTTCTCATGTGCGATGCGATGCCTTTATAAGAGCCTTAGATCCTATCCTCTTAGCCACCGATCCCTGAACCCAAGCTGATACTTAATGTCTATATGAATTATGGAATTTTATTTTTATTTAATCTTTTAATCTCTTCCTCGTTCATTTTTCGCAGCTTTTGTAGTTAATATATTTATATATTTTTATTATTTGTTAGATTCTATAGTTTCGAAGGTTTTAATCGTCATTATTAGTCTTTTTTTAATTATAAATATTTTATCTTAAATTGAAAGTTTTTCAGAGAGTAGCAGAATTTTTATATATTGAAGGAGACAATAAAAGAGTGTGTCTTCTGCTGGAATTATAAATTTTTTTTATTTATAACGATTCGTTATAAATAAATAAAATTTATAATTCCGCATAAGTACACTCTTTTATTGTCTCCTTCAATATTTTATCTGTTATTTCTCATGGGTTTCAAATATCCGAATAAATGTTTTCTTTTTGTTGTAATAGAGGACATCAGCTCACTATTAAAACAAAACGAAAACATCTAATTGGGTATTTGAACCCATGAGAAATTAAATTTCTAATTATAAAAAGACTCTTGATGAAGTTCAAAATTCGAAACTAATATAGTCTCTAACAAATAATATATATAATCCTCATTCATTTTAAAAAGCTTCTAAAATTTTTCAAAATTTTCTTTACTTTATTTAAAATGTTTCGCCAAGAACTCACACCATTCTCCCTTAACAAAATCATTTATTTCTATTTATGTAACTCTGTTACTCATGGCAAAACAAAATCTTTTCAATTAAATAGAATAATAATTAAACATAAAGAGAAAACTGGAAGACAGCTAGAAAACAATTTTGCTGTAAATCAAGAAAATTCGAATATTACTTTTTAAAATAAAAAAAATTAGGTGGAATGTTCTGGGTTTCGTACGATGAATTTTTATTTAAATAGGACATTCAAAATTTTAAAAATTTCCCACTAAATAATAAATGTTGTAAAAAGATAAAAAATGAACTTTACCAAGGTTTCAAAAATTGTAAATTATGAATTTTATTTTAAGACTTAAGGGGTTCCAAAAATTACGGTATTCCTTTTAGTTTAAGAATTAAAATTTTAACTAGTATTTTGAATCCCCTGTATAGTTTCATTTTTCGAGATAGGTTTCCAATGTTGGAAAATGTATATTATTTGCAGAGGCTGGAATTTTATGCACCTGCATGTTTACTTGACCTAATAATATCCATATATGTATTTGAATATTGTGATAAAAAAAAATTGAATTTGCTTAAATTACAAAAAAAATTATTTTTTATTTTGATTAAAATAAATTTAATAGTCCTTTATATATCTAAGTCTATTACACTCTCTCTCTACTAATGTTTGCTCTAGGTTGTCTTGGCTGGTGGTGAGTTGGTGTGCGTGTATCCTGCCAGCAACGACATTGGCACTCGACATTTCGGTGGTTCTGAACAAACCTCTTCAAGTGGTCAGTGACAAGTTCGTTAGTCTCACCATTGATCCCAATGTGCTTCTCGATAATCAGCTATTACAGTGAGTAAATAACTATTCAACCATTATTAGGAATTTTTTACTTTACCATACGGCACCATATGGTAAGTAATGTAAAGTGTGAATAATAATTTTTAAGAAAAAAATAAAAACCGACTTCAAAAAATTAAATGCAACAAATAAAATACACTAATAGGTATAAAATAATTATTATCTTATTTAGTTACAACTAAACGACGAAATATTAACATGAAATTACTTTTTGTAGTCGGTGCCAAACAAACTATACCTATAAGCAAATACTGTATATAACAATACAAGACAGCCTGTCAAAAATATGGTACCCTGAAAAAAGCACACTCTAGCGAGAAAAAAGTAAACTACATAAAGCGCATAATATTAAAATGCGTAAATTATTTAAAATCGATCTTATTAAATCATATATAACATTAAACGGACACAATATATATTTTTTCCATGACGCTCAAGTTTTTTTTTAATTTTGACGGTAGCCGAAAGTCGGATTTGACTGCAAGATTTCCATTTTGCTCGCATGGTGGCGCTCAAATTCATGAGACCAAAAACGGTTTGCTTTTCTATTGTATTTTGACAGACTGTCCTGTATTGATATATACAGTATTTGATAAAAGGTATATGTTTGGCACCAACTTCAAAAAGTAATTTCATGTTAATATTTCGTCGTTTAGTTGTAACTAAATAAGATAATAATTATTTTATACCTTTTAATGTATTTTATTTGTTGCATTTAATTTTTTGAAGTCGGTTTTTATTTTTTTCTTAAAAATTATTTTTATTGTTCTCTTTTTAGTGATGTTATTAATAGTGATCATATCATCAGAACTTGACCAAATTAATATGACACCATCCCTAAAACACCCCCTATCGGATAAAAAAAGAACCATCGAAATCGGTTCATAAACAAAGAAGTTAGGTCTAAAAAACCTAATAAAAAAGGTCTAATACCTATGAAATTTTTTTTTTTTTTTTCAAAATCGGTTCACAATTGGCGGAGATATGAGGTAACATAGGCACAAAAAAAAATTCAGTCGAATAGAGAACCTCCTCCTTTTTTGAAGTCGGTTAAAAAAGAATTGTTTTTTTGCTTCTCTTTTATATCTGAAAGATTAAAGTTTATTAAATACTTAAAGATTGACATATATCCCTCTATATAATCATTGATTATAAAATTATAAATATATAATAAAAAATCTATATAAACTACATACTCTGTAAATACTATATTTGTGTATAAATATTTTATTATCATGATTTGTTTAATTAAAGCAAAAAAAAATGAGTCATGGTTTGTGGTCTAGAATTAAGCAGTGAACTTTTTGAAAATTTTGTACAGTTAGCCTTTAAAACCTTAAAGAATTATTAATGCAAAAATCAACATCCTAAAGAAGCCCGGGGGGGGGAGTGCACATTTATTATATTACTCATGAGATGGCGACATCAACTGTTTTTTTGTTTTTTTCATTATAAACGTATTATTATTGGTGAATAATTTTAATAAATTAGATCATTTGATCGGCAACTTTTAAATTGTGCGAAATTATTTTCTCAAAATGTCTGTTCTTCTTGAGTGCGTGTTCCCACGTGTAAGCTCAATACGAAATTTTATATTTACATATAATATTATATTGAGATTAAGAGCTGATTAGAGTTTTAAAATCGAACCAAAAATTATGGGCCAGGGGTTAAATATGTGTACCCTTCGTCTGATTTGGAATAGTTAAAGGTTTTAAGGCCTTAGGAAACTAACAATGAAAAAAAACCTAAAACCTGGAGGGGGGGGGGGAGGGGCAGGATTATAATAAACTCATCAAATAGCCTCATCAGTTTAGTTATTTCTTTCTTTTGGTAAAAATTTACAGAATTTTATATTTTCCATTTATTTTTTTACATATTATAGGATGTGAAATATAATAAATATCAAATTTAGGGAACGAAGAAAAAATTATTTTTATTACAGACAAAAGGATCAGCCGGGGCTCGAACCCGGGATCTTTGCATATGTACTGCAATGCTTTGTCATAAGAGGTTTACCTCCTATATCCACTAAGCTACTGATCCCCGAACCCAAATTAATACCTTTTGTCTATATGAATTATGGAATTTCTTTTTGAATCCTCTCCTCGTTCATTTTTCGCAGCGTAGGCCTTGATTCATTAATTAAACAATTAATTATTCCAGCGCCTCCCAATCGATCGCAGACCCCAAAGATCGAAAATAATTTTCTCTTCACCACACTCCACAATTTGAATTTGTTATTAATTGTCTTTACACGGCCTCGTTGTGGTCGCGCCCCGGGTGAAGAGAAAATTATTTTCGATCTTTGGGGTCTGCGATCGATTGGGAGGCGCTGGAATAATTAATTGTTTAATTAATGAATCAAGGCCTACGCTGCGAAAAATGAACGAGGAGAGGATTAAAAAAGAAATTCCATAATTCATATAGACAAAAGGTATTAGTTTGGGTTCGGGGATCAGTAGCTTAGTGGATATAGGAGGTAAACCTCTTATGACAAAGCATTGCAGTACATATTCAAAGATCCCGGGATCGAGCCCCGGCTGATCCTTTTGTCTGTAATAAAAACAATCTTTTCTTCGTTCCCTAAATTTGAATTTGTTATTATTGTCTTTACACGTCCTCGTTGTGGTCGCGCCCCGGGTGAAGAGAAAATTATTTTCGATCTTTGGGGTCTGTGATCGATTGGGAGGCGCTGGAATAATTAATTGTTTAATATAACAAATATGTTTATTAAATTGAAAGTTTTTTGCCGAGGGTATCAGAATTTTTATATTTTGAAGGAGACAATAAAAGAGTGTGTCTTCTGCTGGAATTACAAATTTTATTTATAACGAGACTATTGTTTCGAGGGCTTTGCCCTCTTCATCAGTCTATTACAATTGATTCACATGAATTAATGTATGAATGGAAAGTGAGCTATACACCTGGATTGGACAAATTATGATTTTCCGTTTATACTTTTTTCATTTTTTGTCTGTAGGTGGTGGTATTGGGGTTTTATTTGCGCGGCTACTTTTAAGATACCTACTGTTTTCTGAATTAAAAATTTTTCGGGTGAGTTATTGTATGATTTTAAAATTTCTAACGATTCGAAGATACTAATTTTTAGGGGATCGTGTTCTGATCTAATTCATTTAATATTTGATTCGTTTTGAAAACAATGTTTCTCGGAGATTAAATGGTTTGCGTCGCTATGACCTGAACCTCCTTTAAAAATTCTTTTGTGTTCCGAAATACTGATGAAGAGGGCAAAGCCCTCGAAACTATAGTCTCGTTATAAATAAAATTTATAATTCGAGAATAAGACACACTCTTTTATTGTCTTCTTCAAAATATGTTTATGTTTTCGTAAAAGAACATCTAATGAAAATGATTTATTGAAAACTAAGTTAGTACATTCACTCTGTTACTCCTGTTAATAATATGCTGGCTTATTCTTATTATCTAGTTTCAAAGTTCTTGTATTAAAATGGCCCTGTTGTGTTTTACTTACAGAGGGTATTCGGTGTCGATGGCGAGGGCGCTCTCGCCTGCTTATCTTCGATTGGGCGGCCCCCAAAGCAACTCAATTCGTTTCCAGAGAAATTCCCCAATCACGGATAATTCCACCCTAAGCGGTAACCAATCCATCTCTCTCCTCTTCTAGTTCTCGGTCTCATTACAATCTAATTACTTATCTTCCCTCTTTTCAGAATCCGATTGGATGCTACTGAATAAATTCACTCGGGATTCGGAACTCAATTTGATCATGTGTCTGAACACTCAGCAGAGAAGCAATGGCGAATGGGATCCAAGAGACGCCCTCGATCTCATCACATTCAGCAACGAGAAGGAATTCCCACTCAGCTGGCAGCTAGGATATGGTACTCTCATTCTTTCTCTCTTAATAATATATTAATAATCGTCTATTGTTTTAAAGAAGACAATAAAAGAGTATATCTTCTGCTGGAAAAATACATTTTTTAATTTATTTAAAACGATTAAGGTAGTTGTTTCACCATATGGGTTTTCTTAACATTTTTTTTTGAAATTTAGACAGATAATAAATAATTATGCAAAACGAAATACATGAACAATATAGTTCCGGAGATATTAAATTCCAAAGATAGAGTTTTTCAGACTCTTATACATTGCACTATACGGAATATCGGAAAGTTTAAATATATATTTAATAATAATTAAGCTGGCAACAACACATTTATTTAACCTAAAAATTGGGTTAACTTCAGTACTTTTTTGACGTTTTTTGACGTTTTCAGCCATTGTCGCAACAGCATTCAATCGCTTATTAAGAACTTTTTGTTTTATAAATCTCCCTTTATTATGTACTTTATCTGATATTTCTATGATAAAATATATACAAGCTCGGACAGTGTTCCCAGATTTGCCAAACGAGCACGGGATTGGCTATTAGTGGTACATAAACAGCAAAAAGTTTTGGTCTTATGAATTCTTCTTCTTCTAGTGCCTGTCCGTTACCGGACGTTGGCGATCATTCTGGCAATTATAATCTTATTTAGTGAGGCTCTAAATAGACCCGTAGTGGAAGTAGCAAACCAAGTTCTTAGGTTTTTAAGCCAAGAGATGCGTCTTCTGCCCGGTCTTCTCTTTCCCATTCCCTTCACCTGTAGTACAAGCTGAAGGAGCCCATATCGTTCTTTATTTCTCATTTGTGTCTCAAATATTCCAGTTTTCTTGCCTTGATTGTAGTCATGATTTCCATTTCTTTATTTAGGCGTTGTAACACATTTTTATTTGTAACATGGGCTGTCCAAGGGATTCTCAAAATTCTTCGATATAGCCACATTTCAAATGCGTTCAATCTTTTACTAGCTGTTTCTGTAACCATCCATGTCTCAGCTCCATACAGAAGCACAGGGAACACGTAGCATCGGAGGAGTCATACTCTAGTTGGCAAATTAAGGAAATGGCACTTGAACAGGCCCGACATTCTGATGAAAGTGCTTCGAGCTTTTTCTATTCGGCAACGGATCTCAACAGAATGGTCCCAATTCTCTTTGACCGTACTTCCCAAATATATGGTTATGAATTATGAATCCTTATTGTCTGTACTATATACTTTAGCATTAACTTTTAGCTAGTATTGTCGCGAAACAACTACCTTAATCTATATCGTTATAAATAAATTTAAAAAATTATTTTTTCACCAGAAGACACACTCTTTTATTGTCTCCTTTAATATATAAAAATTCTGCTACTCTCGGCAAAAAGAAACTTTCAATTTAATTCTATTTTATTATTATGATCTTTCTTTCTGAATACAAATAAATACAAATTTTTTATAGAACAATCTAGAATCATTTATTAAAATTCCAGACGTTTCAGGAGAAATTCTTCATTTATCAATAGAAATTTGAAATTTTTGAAATAATAGTTGCTTTAAAAAGGGTTGATAAAGAAACTATAAAGGGGGATTAAGACGCAGAATGTGTCATTGAAATTTCTGGGGGGTGGGGGGTTCGAAAATTGTTGCAAAATTACCATTACATGCTAAAAATAAAAACGGTTAAGTTTTATAACTTCAACAAAAGATAATATAAACTTACTTTAGAACTGAATAAAATATACTTTACAACTATAGTAAGACAAAAGTTGTAATGACAGTTAAAAAAGCGCATTTGCTTATAATCAAGTGAACAGTGTACGTACAGTGTTTTTATTACAAATATCATAGGCTGTGCTCCACTACTGTTATTCATCTTCTATTTGTAAGGAGGTGGGGGGGGGGGGGATAATTTTCATGAGATTGTGGCGGATACGAAGTTGGTGGAGGTTATATTTCATGAAATTGGAGTGAAGCTAGAAGCTAGGGGAGGGAATATAAATATTTACTAAAAATTACAAATGTATCATGCTTGCTAGCCAATCAACTAGCTAGCATGGGACACATTTTTAAAATTTTAAATAAAGAGCGGAATTTAGAAAACATGTTAATTTTAAAAATGATCGAAATTTTAATCAACAAAAAGTCAAATATGGAATGTTTTTTTCTATTTCAGGAGTTTTTTAAAGTTTTTAAAGTTAATAAAATTTTAATAATTTAATTATAAACAAAATGACACCTTATTTTTGCAAATCGGTTAATTATTAACCGAGTTATTATGGTAATAATTATGGTTAGTTATTCTTAAGTAAATGAAAAAAAGATGGTGCTGGATTCAATCAAGAATTGTTTGAATTTTTATAATTAATCTGTCAACAAGCTAGTTGGACAAATCGATGTAAGATGGCAGCAATGTTCAAATTCAAATATTTAAAATTCGATGATGGCCGATTTCATCTCATCCAATTAACCATGACTAACCTAAAATAATGACAACAAAAAAACATCATAACTCGATTAATTGTCAACCAATTTTCAAAATTAAAGTGTCATTTTATTCAGAATAAAATGCTTAATATTTTATTAAATAGAAAATAATTTGATAAAACTAACTATTGAGATATAAAGGATTGAATAATTGAGATGTAGTCATCATACTAAATTTTGAGATTCTATATTCACTATAATTTTTTACTACATTATCCATAGCGAAGCATGGATTTTAAAACGACTATAGATAAAGTCTAGCAACTATCCGTTGAAGTTTATTTGTGTAAAGATACTGCGATTTAAATTATATTCTCACAAAAACTTTATTATGGCGTAGGGTATGTATGGTCAATGTAAATAATGGTGCATGAAATTATTTTTTGTTAATTTTTTCGTAACCGCGTTATTTGAAAGTAATTTCAACTATCCAAGATCATTTTCAAAAAAAATGTACATGCTCTGTTCTTTCCGAGGGGTCTTCAATTAGTTTCGGTACCTAGGCTAAGTTTCAATCCTTTTTAGAATTCTATTTGAAAAATGAAAATAATGAAAATTCGTCCCTTTTTTTCTAGAATTGCAGACAGTGCAGACATCCTCCGGCACGGAAATAGGTCGCGAACTCGTGCGATTGAGACACATTTTAGACGCCTTCCCAAGATACTCGCATTCTCCAATCTTTGGTCCAGATATTCTCGATTTCAAGAATACCCAAGAGGTGAACTTTCTTCGGGATCTCTTCAAAGAGGCTGGTCACGTGTTGGACGCAATCACTTGGCATCCGCGGTTTGTTCGCGCTTCCAATGTGTGCGGCGTGGACGCCACCGGAGAAATGGTCATGGACATTGATACACTCACGTCTGACAAGGAAGAGCTCTTCAAGACATTTGGCAAGGCCATCTCCAACAAGCCCCTCTGGATTGGTAAGTCAAACTCAAATACCGTCGCTGATCTTAGAAAACCTCGTAAGTCCGATTTTTGGTCAAATATGTATTACCTATACGTTTATACCGACCAACTTTTCACAGCGCATCTGTCTATTGAAACTTTATTATTCTATTCCAATTTAATTTCGCGCTACGAACAAATAATAAATATTGTTTGTATTGTTGTTTAAAATGGTTTTTCTTGTTTTCTGGCAACAATGAATTTAGGACTTACGAGGTTTTGTAAGATCAGCGACGATATAAGCTCTTATCTGATAACCATAATTACTAGGCACGCCCGGAGAGCTTTGAACTCCAGGCGGCTTAAAAGAGTTGAATTCGCTCAAAAATTTTCTTTTTTTTATATATTTATACTCGTGTTTCGAAATGTCTGAAATTTGTTCGTAATTTTGTTTGCCTTTGTGGTGTCGGGATGCCTGGTTTTAAATTTGTCAAGAATTCAGGCCTTTTCGTTACAATAATTAATAATAAGAAACAAATTTATTTTATTTAGGGACAAATCAAAGATTTTAGTAGAAATATTTTTACATTGCATATCAGATGGCTTCGGCCTCTCAGGAATTGAACCCAAGCGCTAACTTGCTTTCCAGGCAGCCCGAACAGTTTAAAACAACCTATTTTGGATTTAAGACCTTTGCGCATTAGGGTGACGTTTCGCCTTGTTAAATGGGCTATACTATCCGAGACCGGAAAAATTTAAAAAAATAACAATAACAGTCACCTGACTAAAAATCAAGTTTGTGACTTTTTAACTTGAATTATTTTTAATCCAGTGAGTAGGAAATTTTTGGAAATGGAACAAAACAGTATATTGTATGGCAAGGGCATAAAGTGACAAATACCGAAATATCCGAAAACTATATGTACTAAGTCAGTCAGAAATCAGTAGGCTTACCCCCTTTCTCGAGTGGCATTTTTAGAAGGATTTTGAAATATTATAGCCAACTATTGTTAATGAAGATGTTAAAAAATATTTTCTTAATGCAATTGTTATCCGCAGCGGAATCGAATTCCCTCTCTAAGCCGTCTCAAGGATGGTTTTTGGACGCTCTTCTCTGGGCCCAACGTTTGGGTACGGCGGCGCGTCTCGGAATCCAGGTGGTTTTACGACAACCGAACATGCAAGGGCTCAATCAACCGACTCCGGACTATTGGGTCTCTGTGTTGCACAAGGCCCTTGTAGGCCGTGCAGTTCTCGAAACACGAACACCAATCCATGCAGAGCAGAACAACAGCAGAACTTATGTCTACGCACACTGTGCAACCAATTCCCACTCGGAGCTGCTTCCAGAATCTATTGGACACCCAAAAGGTACTTAAAAGATACTTAAATCTTTTCATTAATTATATATTTAAGTTTATTATTGATTAACGAGCTTTTCGTGCGTGCCTTCGGCACGTCCTCGAAGCTCGGCACTCAGCTGTGCCCTGGCGGGCAGCGTCTCGGTCCAAAAATTGTTATTCCTCTTAAAAAACCACACTCCAAATGTATACCCGTAAACTACCGAAAATACATCGTCTCTAAAAGTTTCGCCTCTTTAATTTTTGAGTGGCGAGGGGGGGGGGGAAGGAATAATTATCAATAAATTTAATGTTTCTTAAGAGGCATGACGCTGTGGTACGATGTCTGGCCGACGATTTGATCAAAAAGGAATGCGTGTCGAGTTGGAGTACTTGTACTCCAGCTCGGCGGGCAATAGAAAGCCAGACATCGTGGCAAAGGATGCGGCGGGGGTGGTGTGGGTTTTGGACGTCCAGATTGTCTCCGCGCTTGCAGGACTGGGTGTTGCCCACCGAAACAAAATAGAAAAATATAGGGGCAACTCCAGTCTGGTAGATAATATTGCGGAGCGATTTGGCGTCGGGGCGGGCTCGGTCAGGGTCGAGGCCATCACACTCTCGTGGAAGGGAGTGTGGTGGCATAAAGCGGTGGAGTCCCTCATCGCCCTGGGTATATCCCAAAAAACAATAAACGATTTGACATATAGGGCGATGAGGGGATCTCTTCTTAATTTTTACACTTTCGGCAGAAGAACATGGAGAGCGGGTGGCGTATGATTATTTTTTGTGAATAAAAAAAAAAAAAGAAATGTGAAATGTGAGCCAGGATTAATCCTGGCTCTCTCAGCCACCCGCTCTGAATCTGAATTAATTTGTTCTGAAGCCGAAAGTGTGAAAGATTTGTGGGTAAATTTGTGTAATCATCTTAAATTTTCTTGTAAGAGGCGGCCCGCTCCTCGGAGGCCCAATAAATAAAATAAAATGAATTGGAGTCTTTCATTTCAAAATTCGAGTCCAAATTACAATTATATTTCAAATTTGCCTGGTTAATGAAAATCGATTGGAGCCATCAGTTTAAAATCCGAGGTGACAATTATATTTCAAATTTGCCTCGTTAATTAATATATATTTAATGTTTCTTAATTTAAAATCTATTGGTGTTTTTTCATTTTCATTCGAGTTCAAATGAATACAATATTATCTCGACACAAAGTCTAAATCAAAAATATATAGTTTTAGTAACAGAAATCAAGTTATAAATACATATTAATGTTGCGTTGGTGTAATGGCTAGAGCTGATGCCCTTAGTTCAAGAGTTCGTTGGTTCGATTCTAGGCAAGAGAGTAATATTTTTAAAGAAAATTCTCTCAGCGTTGTTACAAATTAATTTAGTCTCTTATATATATATATATATATATATATATATATATATATATATATATATTATAGGGCGTCTCTAACGTAAATAAGCTTTCACTTTCTTTTTTTATTATTTAATAAACGTGAGGTTCTTTCATTAGAATCTGATCGAGTAAAATAAGGAAAAAGACGCGGATAGAATGATCTCTATTCCTTTATAGCTAAGGCATTGCAAGGATGCCAAAGACCTTTTTCCACACTATTAAAGATTGATTTCTAATTTCTATTATTCTAGGAATGGGTTTTTGACTTTGAATATTAATTGTAAATGTATTTCAGGTTTAGATTATTTATCATTTAAAATTATTAATTTACTTAAATTGAAAGTTTCTTTTTGCCGAGAGTAGCAGAATTTTTATAAATTGAAGGATACAATAAAAGAGTGTGTCTTCTGTTGGATTTATAAATGTTTAATTTATTTATAACGAGACTATAGTTTCGAGAGCTTTGCCCTCTTCATCAGTCTATTACAATTGATTCACAGGAATTAATGAATGTAGATAGATAGATAGATAGATTTTATTTTGCTCTGAGAATGATATTCTCCTGGAGCATAAAAGATACAAATTATATTACATTAAAAATCTGCTTTCCAAATTCAACCAAGAGAGTTCAAAAAATAATTACATTTAACATTAAAAGAAAAAAAGAAAAGGAAAAATTATTAAAATTAATTGACAATATGAAATCAAATTACAAATTACAATAAATATACATACATAAATTCCTGTAAATCAATTGTAATAGACTGATGAAAAGGGAAAAGCTTTCGAAACTATAGCTTCTTATAAATAATTTAAAACATTATAATTCCTACAGAAGATATACACTTTTATTGTCTCCTTCAATTTATTAATTTACTGAAACTGCAAATACGTACACCGTAGTACAATCTTCAAAAAGTTTCACTTTTCCTCCGAATTCTATTCAAATGATATATGTATTTTCTATTGAGAAACTGAACTCTGGAAGTTTCTAACTAACCCTAAGCCATTTTTCATCATTAAATAAGGGATTGGAATAAAATATCTCGAAATCTCAAACTATACGAGCCCCGTCCCATCTCAATTGGCCCACCAATATTTTTTCTTTTTAAATAAAATTATGCTAAATCACGGTAAATTTAATTGAAATATTTATTTTTATTATCATTTGGAACAACATTTTAAACAATTTAAAACATTTTATTGTAACATTTAAATTAAAATTATTTTTTAATTGTTAAAAACATATTTTTATATAAAAAATAGTTCTTTGCTTTTCACGATTTTTTTTTTTTTTTTTGAAGAATCTTTGAATATGTGAAATAATCAAGTAGGCTTTGCCTTTTTCCAACAAAAGAAAGTTTGTTTTGTTTATTATTAGTAAAAATGACTCGTGGAAAGGTTGTTGATGAAAAAATTCGCTCAATTATCAATTTATTTAAAAAGGAAAATCAATTGCGGAAATTGGCGATCTAGTTAATTTATCAAAGTTTACTGTCAGAAATATTATTCGAGTTTATAAAACAACGGGTACAATAGCTACAAAACCTCGGTATGCGACGAAATCCAAAATATCAGATGCTGATAGACGGGCATTTAAGAAGATTATTAGAAAAAACAGGCGTTCGAACTATGGTGAATTATCTGTTCTTTGGAGCGATGCTGTGGGGCGAAGTGTTTCAAGATCCACGTGCCATAGAAAAGCCCTTAAGTTAGGTTTTAAAACTTACAAGGTAATTTTATTACAACTTTTTTTGTAATTTTATTAATTTTTTTGGGAGAAAGAAAAGCAACTCTTGACATTAAAACAAAAGAAAAACCGGCTTAAATGGGCTAAAAGTAACATTAATTGGACGAGTGATGAATGGAATAGTGTCCATTGAGTGATGAGTCTCGTTTTGAAGTTTGTGTTGGGGAGAATCGAAGCAGAGTTATTCGTCAGAAAAATGAAGCTTTCAATTCAGATTCTTTAAAAAAGAAAAGAAAATTTCCTGCTTCAGTTATGGTATGGGGTTCAATGTCTGCTAGAGGTGTTGGAAAACTTCACTTCATTGATGGAATTGTAAAAACCAATAAATATTTAGAGATTTTAAAAAAATCGTTACTTCCAACAATGGCAGATGCATTGCAGAATAATAATAATTTTGTGTTCCAACAAGACGGGGCGGCCTGCCATACATCAAGAAAATCTTTAAAATGGCTTTCTGATCATAATGTTCCACTTTTGGAGTGGGTGGCAAACAGTCCCGACTTGTCACCAATAGAAACTCTTTGGCACACAATGAAAAAGCTACGAATACAACCAGCTAGAAACGTAGTCGAATTAAAACACAAACTTCAAAATATTTGGGATACTTTCACTCAAGATGAGTGTCAAAACTTAATAAGTACGTTGCCCAAAAGAATTCAAGCCGTAATTAAAAATAAAGGCGACGTCACACAGTGGTAAAGGTTTTGGATTTTGTATGTTTTCCTTGTTTTTAACAATTAAAAAATAATATTAAGTTTTTTTTTTTTTTTTTTGGCTTTTCGGCCATGGTAGCCATAAGCCATTTACGATACTATTTATTTTTATTTTTAAATTTGTCTCTACCTCGGGGGTCAGATTTTAGCCGGATGCCTCGAGCCGGATTCGAACTCGGGTCCTCTTGGTTAGCTGGCTGACATGCTACCGCCTAGCCTACCCGACCCCCAATATTAAGTTAAATGTTTCAATAAAATGTTTTAAATTGTTTAAAATATTGTTCCAAATGATAACAAAAAATAAATATTTAAATTAAATTTACCGTGAATTAGCATAATTTTATTTAAAAAGAAAAAAATATTGGTGGACCAATTGAGATGGGCCGGGGCTCGTATGTTCAATATCATCTAACCACTAAGCATATTTTTACATTATTGCTATTATTAATAATTTAAATTCTCTCTCTCTCTCTTTCAGGTTCTGTAATAGTATTTGCAGTCAATTTTCGCCAAATAAAAGATCAAATTCAATTAAGAATTCCATCCTGGATTAGAAGAAACCAAGAGAAAAAAGTTTATCAATATATTATCACACCTGCTAGAAGTGATAACGACCTAACATCAAAGTAAGTTATTTATTATTTTTTTTTAAATAAATTAGGATTCTAATATTGATATTTTACAAAAAACTGTACCTTCTACTTAATTTAAATATTTTTATTAATTCTAAGACTAAAGTTGCAAACAACTCATCCAGGCTAATGTAAATATTTATTAAATTTTTTCATCAGGGTTGGATTTTATTATTGAGAGGATTATACTAGTTCATTAACACTAATTTAAGATCTGCAAGATTAAGTTTTCAAATACTAAATAAAAATATTTATAAAGAGAAACAAAGAGGTTGTTCTCTGCTTGAACTAAATAAACATACACACATATATATATATATATATATATATATATCGAAATTATATATCTGTATATTTGTTATTTACTAGCTGAATAAAACAATATATTAAAAAAAATGATAAATGATTAAATATTGCTTACCTGTCAAAATTGATTTGATCAAAAATGTAAATATATTTAAAAAATAATAATAGCTTTGAAAATAAATTGAAAATGCAAATAACTATAGAATAAGTATTAAAACAGTAAATGAATTATATATTACTAGTCAAAATTGTTCCATTAACCAAAAATAATTTTGATAGTTGAAAGATTTTCAAAAAGCTATTATCGGCAGCCTTGTTTGTTTGCTTTTACCCCCAGAGAGGCGCTGGCGTTGTTTCCTGGGAAAAATATTTTTTACATGCCACAGGTGTGATATCTATAAAAACACTAGTGAATTTGAATGGAATGTTGTGTGAAAATTTCAAAGAAATTGGTGAAGAACTTTCGGAGATCATTCAACGTATCACTTAAGCGTAACAGTACATTTTATTTATATAGATATATCGAAATTATATATCTGTATATATATTATTTATTTGTTTGAGACTATAGTTTCGAAGGTTTGCCCTCATCATCAGTCTTTTTAATTATAAATATTATTTTTCATGAGATCAGTATCGCGTGGATACTGAAAATTTTTGAAAAAAAAATCTTCTTTCTCAGCTGAATAGCCAGGTAGAAATATTTTTTTTTTTCAAAAATTTTCAATATCCACGCGATACTGATCCCTTGAAAAATAATATTTATAATTAAAAAGACTGATAATGAGGGCCGAAGACTTCGAAACTATAGTCTCAAACAAATAAATAATATATATACAGATATATATTTCGATATATAAGTGTATATGTTTATTTGCATCAAGCAGAGGACAACCTCTTTGTTTCTCTTTGTGAATCAACAACTCTGCTACTCTCGGCAAAACAAAACTTTTCAATTAAAAATATTTATATTAACAGGAAAACACATTCTCCTAAGATATTGAAAACTAATGTATTGATTTTTTTTCTTTGACAGAGATACTTTATTAAATGGAATGCCATTGCAAATGAATTCTGATGGAACTTTACCGATATTTCGTCCGAAAATACGTAATGTATCTTCACGCCCTAAATTATCCATTCCAGCGGGAAGTGTTGCCTTTTGGGTATTTCCCGAAGCCAGGGCTAAAGCCTGTCTCGTTAAATTGCCGAAAAATACAGAAACAGCTGGAAATCATATTTTAGATTTGAAAGCAGACAAAATATCCATAAATGACGAAAATATTTCAAGTTTTACAAATAAAGAAGATATGAATTCAGATGAGAGTTTGTTAAATGAGAAAAACAAATTTAAAATAGAAAGTGGTGAAATTTCATTGAAAAAACGTATGAGAATTGAATCTGATATGAAGAATAATAAACTGAAAATAAGAAGAGAAAATGAAGATATCAATATGGAAAAAATTACCGAAAATTTGGAGTTAAAAGAGCGTAAGAAGAGATTCGCGCAGGAACCAGCACCGCTATTTATTCATGGTTATGATCCCGACCCGTTTCGGTTTATCAAAAAAATACGATTGATGAAGAAACCTGAAGATTTACGGCGATCATTAAAATCCGGCGGATTCAAGCCAATAAAAATGGAAAATCATGAAGAGAGTTTCGATGAGAATAATAATAATTTCGCGGCTAGTCCAGTTTATTTTAAAGAACAAACAATGGACGATGAAGATAGTATTAATTATGATTATATTATTGATGAACAAAAAACAGATGAAGATGGTGAAGATATGAATTCCCAAGAAATGAAATTGTATCATACAGAGTTGTATGGTAATTTAGGTGTCACGAAATATCAACCTGATCCAAGATTATTAACATTTGGAGAGATATGGGAGGCGGAAAATTATCAACAGCCAATCTATAACGAAGAAGAATCTTATAATCATATCTTTGGACAACAACAACAACGACAAAACCATTTAATACAAAAATATCTTGAAGGTGAGATTCTGAATAAAGAATTATTAAATAGTCATAATAAACGCAAAATACTCAAAGATAAAAATGAGAACGAAATTGATAAAAAGGATAAAATTATAGAAACAACAACAACAACAACAACAGCTACGGACACTACAACAGGATCGTTTATAAACGATGAGAGTGAAAGTGAAAGTGTAGAGTTTTCAGAATCATATGAAGATTCCGATGAGACAAACGGAACAACTACAATAGAAACATCAACAGCAACAACAGCAACAACGACGACTACTAAAAAGCCGAAATCGAGAAAATCTAAGCATTCTAAAAGAACAAAGCGAGATGTAAGCTTGACTGAAGCTCCAATTGATGTTGTTAGTGATGTTGGTGGTCCTGAAAAAATAGTCCTGAATAGCGAGCCAGAAGAAATCAAGCCAAATTTAGATATCGAACCAATTATTATAACAGAGGAGCCAGCAGTTGCAGCTGTTGTCGATGAAGTGAGCAACCTGTGATTGAACAAACGGAAGATATTCATCGGGATGCTCGAGGCGAGGGTGTCCATGATCATATTCTTCTCACGGATGGCCTTTTCCGTCCAAAAGTTTCTGAAAAAATACTCCCACCAACTGCAGAATTCAAAAAGAAATTCGTAGAAGGTAGACTCAGAACGCCTGGGCTTACCCACGGATTGATCAAACCGCTAATACCACCATCTCTTGAAATAAAAAAAATAGTCGAGGGTAGATTAAAAGGCTCAACTAAGATTATCAAGCCATTGCCGATTCCGAAAAAACCTGTAATCGTTTTAAATCGTGTTATCAATCTCACTCAAGGGGACAAGTTTCCGGAATTGCTGAAATTTCCACAGATAACATCACCTTCGAAAATTCCCCAAAGATTCAATATTGAATATTCAAAAGCGCAATTTGAAGAGAATAAAAGAGCATTTGAGGAACTTAAAGTGTTGAGAAAAGAAAAGATGCAATTGTTACGCGAACGTTACGAGCTACGTAAAGAGGAGATGTTGAAGAAATCTAGAGATTTGAATATTAAGGAAAAGAGAGAAATTCAACCGAGTGACGCGTATTTGTTGTTTGTAGATGGCAGCTGTTCTGATAATCAAAAAGATATTATGCAAGTGCATCAACAAAAAAAACGGGCGATTTCTACCACTGAAAAGTTAATCGATCAATTGAAATGTCCTCGAACGCAGATTTTTCATTTAGAACCTACTACGGATAGTCCAAATCAAAATGTGCGACATTTCAACAATAGAATTGCAACATCCAATTATCCGCGACCCAATCGGCAACCGCCGATTATCAAAAGAAAAATTCAAATCTTAAAACCAGTAGATTATGAAGAGATTTACATTGAAGAATCCGAGCCGGAAATGATGATGTTGATGCCGGCGTATCATAGACGAAAACGAGATCTGACCGAAGATATGGAGGAGATTCCAATTGGTCGAGACAGACGGGTGATGATCACAAAAGGTGTCCGAAATGAACTCGACAAATTGAACGATATTATGAGGATCGAAACAGAACAGCAACCGGAAAGTGAAGAATTTGTTGAGCTGATTGAAAAATTTCAAAAAGATACAAATCCATATACAGACAATGAGGAAAATGAAAAAGAAATAATTGTCGTCGACGAGGACGTTCAAAATGAAGAAGAAGAAATGCCCAAGGTCAAAGAAATAGGAGGAGAAATCCAAAAATTAAATCCATTTATAATTCCTTACAGAAGCTTTATTAAGTATATGATTGGCCAAATTAATCATCTATTCAGGTATTTTCGAGATCTCACTTATGTCACAAATTAAGATGTAATAATAAGAGTCAAGCTAAGTAATTTTTTATATATGGCAATATGTAGGAAAAAGTGTATAACGAGATTAGAAACAAAGAATCCCCTACATTTGACTGAAGAATCATTCCATACCCTCCTCACCCATCATTCTATCTTTTTAATAATATTTTAGAAAATTTGAGTTGAACTGGAAGAAAATAATAATTAAATAAAGAGATAAATTATATATTATAATTAGTCATAATATGTAGTATAGATTTAATTTTTTTATTTGACTTTTTGTAATTAGTATATTTATTTATTTATTATAAAATAAATTTAATTATTTTTTAAGATGTTTTATTATTATTATCCGAGCTTATTGCACTTTCTCAGCTTTCGCTGGAAAACTTTTACCTATCCCTTTAGATCTTGTTTGGGTTTAGGCTCGGTCCATGTGGAAAGGGAATTCACCCTAGCCCACATGATCCATCCTCCGGATAATCTTCAATTCAAGAACCTACACACAATGTGGCATGTTTGCAGAATAACGATCTTGTGTGTTATAATGAAGACCCATTAGGCATATATATCGATCTTCGCCAGATTCCTATCAAAATTTCGCGTTACAACTGCTTCCGCGGGGATGATATTGATCCTTTCCAACTTCCAAATTGTCTTGATTTGAAACGCCAAGTCTTCATATTGTCTAACTTTTTCTACCTCTGGACCTGATGTTATGTGTCAGAGGGATTACGACATCAATGAATGTGGCTGATTTCTCGGTCTTGTTGATGACCACAATATCTGGCTTGTTATTATTATTATTATTTTTTATTTTATTTAATATTATTTCCTAATCTTTTTTTAAGCCTATAACCCTCTTTATACCTATATTTTATACATAGATTGCATTATCTCAGCTGCGAAAGCAAAAATTGTTTTTGATGAAAAAAGTTTAAATTTAGATGTTGTGGAAAATTGGTTTGCGCAGTTTTTAAATGAGAAAAGTTTTTCTTGCTCACCCTCATCGACCTTACCACATCTTAAGATAATTCTACAGTCTACACCCAAGCATTTCCATAAGTTTTCTAAAATTTATCGAACTCTACAATTAACAATATTTAGGGGAAAGCGGTGTTGGTTTATAGTGAAACATATTAAACACAGAAGTTTAGTGGTGTTTCACAAAGAAGAAATAAAAATTAAAAAAATTAAAAATTTCTTTAATTAAAAACTATATTAGAAGGTTCCAACTTATTTAGCCCACTCGATTCCCTGGTCCACTGAAGAAACGTCTCCGCCCTTTACCTATTATTATAGAATTAAATTAGGTTGGAGTTGGTGGTGTTTCTCAAGGAGAAAAAATTAAAATACAAAGATTTTTTTAAGTATACTCTATATATTTCGAGCTCTTAACTCATCGTCAGGAGAACATTGACTGAAGATAACATAAAATGATGAACATAATTTATTTAATATGATGGAAAGTTATTTATGAGTTAGTGTAGGTGATGAATTATCAGAGAAGGAATGGTCTCAAAGTGGGAAAGCCGAATAAACAGTTGAACCGAACCAGCCCTAAGCTGGGAATAAAGAAAAGATATTTATACTTGGAAGGTGCAGATATTAAGTATGTACCGTAAAAGGAGCAGTAAACAATACAATGTGATGTGCAGTTGCTAGTGAATTTTTTTTTAATTCAAATCAAATATCATTGATTAAAATATCAATTATTGGTGAAGTTGTATTGTTTACTGCTCCCTTTACGGTACATACATAATATCTGCACCTTCCAAGTATAAATATCTTTTCTTTAGTCCCAGCCTAGGGCTTGTTCGCTTCACCTGTTTATTCGGCTTTCCCACTTTGAGACCATTCCATTCTCTGATAATTCATTCATACCCACACTAACTCATAAATAACTGTCCATCATATTAAATAAATTCTGTTCATCATTTTATTTTATCTTCAGTCAATGTTCTCCTGATGATGAGTTAAGAGCTCGAAATATATAGAGTAAACTTAAAAAAATCTTTGTATTTTAATTTTTCTCCTTGTGAAACACCACCAACTCCAACCTAATTTAATTTTAACAATGTTTCACTATAAACCAACACCGCGTTCCCTAAATATTATTATAGATACTACCATGCGATATTTGTTTGCCGATTATTATTCACTAATCCCTCCCAAAGCCTCTAAATCTAAGGTGGCGAGAAAATGCTAAAAATATGTACTTAATTCATATTCAATACAATCGATTTTGAACCTTGTATATAGGGTAGAAATTAAGAGGGTGTAAAATAGTATCTCGATCTTAATTGAAAGCCAAGATTAAATGCATTATCTTTTGCTTCAGAAGTATTGTAGTCATTTCAGGAGAGATCATTTCCCGACATCGATATTTATGTATTTATAACATAGAAAATTGATCAAACACGAAAATGATTTTATAAGATCAGGAACGAAGCTTAATGAATCCGGTGGAAGATAGAATCCTTTGAGAATGATGGTTATTTTTTAAGATAAAAAATCTTCATCTTTTTCCAACGTACAGTCATTTAATTATTTTAAATAATAACGAGAAGAAACTTAATTGTATAGTTTCATTTTTTTATTTTGAGTTCAGTTGAACTTATGACACATAACCTTGTGATTTTCATAGGTATGCTTTTCTATCAACGATTTTATCAACCAACAATTTTCGGATGTTTTCATTCCATCCATTAATCTTTTCTAGCTTTTTGCCTGTTCTATCCTTAACTCACACAGTATATCAACTTTGTATTATTGTTGTCAAGTCAAGTTGGTGAATAACCTAAAGCGTATTCGATTGTTTTCTAATATGTAAAAGTACTTAAATATTTGACATGGGTAAGAAAAATCTTAATATCGAATATCATTTGAATGTCATGACATTTATATAAGCAAGTTAAAAAATAACCATACTTCATTGATATCTACTGTTATTAAACGAGCAAAAATTGTATATTTATATATTTGTATCTTTTTTCTATTTTGAAAACGGCTCTAACGATTTTGATGAAACAAACTCTATTAAGAAGTTTTGAGGATGAGAAAGCGATCTGGCTAGGTTTGGACCACATCAAAATTCATTTTAATTGACTTTTTCTTAATTAAAGTAATTATTATGTAAAATGTCAATAAAAAAGTTTGTTTACATTTTTTTCAATTATCTTTTATTTATTAATTGGCTTTTTAATTAATTTTAAAACCCACTAATATTTTATAACAAATATTATTATATGTTAAAATTAGGAAATTTTAATTATTTTTTTTATTTAATTGTTTTCGGGAAGATGCCCAATTAGCCAGTCCAGTATTCTATCTTCTCGGTTTTTAAAGTTTTACCTTTTTACCTGAATTTTAAATTAAAAATAATATAAATATACAGCTTTTGACTGAAGCAAAAATTTACCGAGCATCGCTCGGTGCTCCAGGTACTATATTATTAATCATGTAATTTATCAACATTCATGTCATGATATTTATAATGTTTGTAAATTATAAGATATAAATTAGCAAATTTAATGTAAGGTAATGTTGAACGCAATTGCAGACTGAAGATGGCGTCGAGTTGAAGCCGAAACGTTTCATGATCAAAATAAAATAAATTAACAACCTTGATGAAGATTTTTTATCTTGAAAAATAACCATCATTCTCAAAGGATTCCATCTTCCACCGGATTCATTAAGCCTCGTTCCTGATCTTATAAAATAATATACGAATCATTAAGTACTTGTCCTAAACAAAAAGGATTTTTGATTATTTTGATTTTAATCATAACATTCCAAAATGATTGAAATTTTCATTAGTAGTTGTGTGTGTAATAAAATAAACTCGTCATGTAAAAACAAATCAGGAAGAAAGAAAAATAAGGAAATGAATTAAAAATAAATCTGAGTTGTGAATTAAAGAAGTAAAGCAAAAATAGTAGATGTATTGTTCTCAGTTATGTATATAATAATAATTATTTGTAAAATCATTAAAAAAAAAATTAATGCTGAATAATGAGAAAAGAAATTAAAATTTGAAAAAATAATATTTACAATTTACGAAACAGAGACACACTAAATTAAATTAGATTTTTTTTATATAAAATTACTTATAATAAAAAATGTTTTAAAATAAACTGCAACGGATTGTTGCTAAACTTTTATCCAATGTACTATCTTATTCTAGGGTAAAGTACTTTAAAATATAATTTTACAAAAAACATAATATGACCTTTTTTGTGGTCCTCAAGGTAGCCTTCATCATCCGTCTTTTTTACTTTACCATACAGGTATGGTCAAGTATTGTAATCGTGCATGAAAAAAGTGTTTTATTTCCTTCTTTTTTTCAAAATATCTAAAAAACGGCTGAAACTATTTCGATTAAAAAAATTTAGCAAAACCATGGCATTTAGGTCTACAAAAAAGCTCTAATAAGTGAACATCGAAAAAATTATATTTTTTGAGATAATAATTGTTTTGTCAAAATGTCTGTTAGTTAGTCTGTGCGTTACCAAATTTGTGGACGAGCTAGCTCAAAAACTAGTGTGAATATCGAAACCAAATTTCACAGGTAGTTTTGGTCCATTGATTTTTCGTTTATTGGGCCACGCAGGTGGGGGCCTCCACTAACAAGAAATATTTACATAATCGGGTGAATTAATTACAGGATTATTTACATAATTATAGGAATATTAACATAATATATTTACAAAAAAAAATTTCTTTTTTCTTTTTTTTCTTTTTTATATACAATTTCTATCGCATGGCGATTTCCCTATAAGTTCTCCTGTTGAAACTGTAAAAATTCATTAATGAACCTCTCATCGCCCTGAAGGTCATATCGTATAAAGTTCTCTGAGAAATTCCCAGGGCGACAAGGGAGGCACCGCTTTATGCCACCACACTCCCTTCCACGAGAGTGTGATGGCTTCAACTCTCACAGAACCCGAGCCCACCCCAAACCTTGCCGCAATGTTGCTCACCAGACTAGAGTTGCCCTTATAATAATTGATTTTGTTTTAGATTAAGAGCTGATTAGATTTTGGTGCATATCGACCCAAAACTAAGGGGGGATGAGGGGGTTAAAAATTAAAAATCTAGGTCGTTTGAGCAAACTCAACCAAATTTTGTATACATAATCAGTGGGTCCCCAAAAGTCTAACCCCCTACATGATTATAAATAATTTTATTAAATATTAAATATAGGTGAGGGGCCAGGTTGTATAGTAAAGTCAAGTGGATGGCCACATCAGCTTATTTAATTACCATATAAATATTATTTTTCATGGGGTCAGTATCGCTTGGATATTGAAAATTTTTGTTCTTACTTAGCCGACCAGCCGCCAGTTAACATGTTCAAAAAATAAAAATAATAATAAAACTTACTCGTCAGTCTCAATTTTTTAAAAAAGGCCTAAATTTAGGATATTAAGGATTTCATAATATTTGGTCTAGATGCAGTGGTGGATCACCGCACAGGCGCAAGAAGCGCGCGCTTGGTGCCTCAGAATCTAAGGGGCCTCAAAAATTTCCAAATTTATCATGGAAGTCAGAAATAAATTCGATGAAATTGAGAACGGTGCTAATTTATTAACAGAGAATCAAAACTACAAAGAGACCAGAATTAAAAGAAGAAAATTGCAATTTGGCGAAACAACTAACAATGACACACATTTTACTTCAAAACAAAATTTCGTTGTAAACGTACATAATGTTATTTGTGACGTACTCATTTCAGAAATATCTAGAAGAAGCGTCATTTACACTGAGGTACTAAAAGATTTTCAATTCTTTTTCAATTTTAAAATGACCGATAAGGAGTTTAATGAATGTGTAGCAAAAACATCTGCAAAATATAAGGAAGATTTTGACATTCGCTATTTCAAAGATGAAATTCTTCATTTCATTTCATTCATAAAGGGAGAAAACGTCATTAATCTTGTTGACATGTATAAATTATTAATTGGGGGGTTACAATCAACCTTCCCGAATGTAGAAACAATTTTAAAAAAATTTCTGACAATACCTATTTGCAACGCCAGTGGGGAACGTTCATTTTCGGTTTTGAAACGTGTCAAAAATTGTTTTCGAAACTCACTAACACAGACACATTTAACTAATTTATCAATAATGTTTATAGAAAACGATGTAGTTCAGACTTTAGAATATGACTATATTGTTGATAAATTCGCTAAACTTAAAGTGAGAAAAGTTCCACTTTAATTTAATTTTAAATATAGGATGTAATGCAATAATAAATGTAATTTTGTTGTGCGATATTCAAACTATTTTTTTCCATGGTTATTGAATATGTTTTTATTTATTATTATAATAAAAATGCTCTTTTTTGAACATATGTACTTTCATTAAAACGTCACTATTTTACAATCAGTAATGCAGGGGGCCTCAAAATGTGATTGCGCTTGGAGCTTTCAAAATGCTTGATCCGCCACTGTCTAGAGACGAATTGATAAGTCACACACACACATAGATACTGAGAAAGAATGAGAAATAAAGATCTTGTTGGACACAGAAAATATTGAGACGTTACATTCCGTTCAAATTGAAATTTTTCGTGAAAACAAAATTTCCAATAGGTGAGTTCTAAAAACTTGCATTTTTATTTCTACATATGGTACCTACAAGGAAGTAGAATTTTAGAAAGAAAAAAAATTTAACTCTAGAAATTGAATAATTCTAATATACAATTAATAAATTGTTGTAGGGAAATAAGGACAATAGCTTATGCAAATAATTTTTATTTTTCGCCAACGTTTCGTCAACTTTGTTGATTTCCTCAGGGCTCAAACAAATTAACTTCTTTGCATATTTGTCATTCTATCAACATTCATTCTTCGCAAACACATATGCAAAGGAGTTAATTTGTTTGAGCCCTGAGGAAGTCAACAAAGTTGACGAAACGTTGGCAAAAAATAAAAATTATTTGCATAAGCTATTGTCCTTATTTCCCTACAACAACTTATTAATTTAATCGATGGACGTAAATAATCAAAATAATTTAATATACAATATTATATTTAGTTTTTATTGCTACTTTTAAGTTAACAAAGAGGATATAAGTACTTTCTGGCAAATCCTATAGCGGGGACACCTTGGTTCAATAAGGTCCAAGGCAAAAGAGATTTGGCCATTGCAGCTTCCCGGCTCACCTGAATCGAATTGGAATCTTAGAGGATGACCACTACTGTAATTGCGACAGCAACATTCGTGCAGATCTAAACTATATACTAAGTAACGTTTAGGGAAAGCGATATTGGTTTATAGTGAAACATATTAAAGACAGAAATTATTTGACGGAGTATAGTGGTGTTTCACAAAGAGGAAATAAATTTTTTTTTTTTTTTAATTTTTACTTTATAAAATGCGAAGCATGGGGAAAGTATTGTATCCTATCTCGAGGCAAGCGCGACTTCCAAGTGTCCTCAGGTAAAGACTACGGAACCCATGGACTCAATTAAAGTCACAAATTGTAGTATTAAATTAGGTTGAATTTTAGCACGTGACGGTTTTGCCAAAAATTACAAGAGGTCTCGTCGAGAGGCCAAAACTACCATTGGTTTAACAAAATGAAGCGCTGATTAGTTTTTAGTACAAATCAGCCCACAAACATTAGTACTTTATTTAAGTACTTTTTTAGTTTTTTCTAAATATCTTGAAAATCACTTAACCATTTTTGATGAAATTTAATATGCTAATTAAATACCTTGGGGACCACAAAAAAGATTAAATAAAGTTTTTAGTAAAACTATATTTTAAAGTACTTTACTATAGAGTAAGATAGTACCTTTTTTTAATTTTTTATTTTAAATTGTTTAAAATTTATTCATTTGATCGTTTTAATATAGCTCATTTAACCTTACTTAAGTAAGAATGAATAGGCTTCTCTCTGTGAAATGCTAAAAATTTTTGGGAGGATATTTCATAAGTAACCATAGCAACTGCGTTGTTTTCTTATCCGTTACCTTTGCTGAAGACATAGAGGAATCGAGTTAAAATCAAAAATAGCGATTGATTCTCATCTAGTACTTGAGGAATAACCATTCTGTATTGGATTTTTGACGTTTCGGTTTTTATTGGTAACCATTGCTGAAGACATAATTAATTCTCATCTATTGTTTGAGGAATAATAATTCTACATTAGATTTTTGACGCTTCGATTATTATTGGTAACCATTGCTGAAGACATGGAGGAATCGGCTTAAAATAAAAAATAACGATCGATTCTTATCTAATACTAGAGGAATAACCTTATTGCATTCCATTTTTGATGTTTTGACTATTAATGGCAACCTCTACTGAAACGTGGAAGAATCGACTTAAAATCAAAAAGACTAAATTCTTTTTTGGTAAACAACTCAAGCGTTGCATTTTATTTTAATTTTATTTCATCTTTATGGATCACCATTATAATTCCTGCGCATACTAAGTACTTGCCTGTCCCTACTCGATAGTAAAGAATTCGAGAAATATTTAAACGAATACAAGTACCAACAACCTTGAAGCTACATTTCACTTCTCCATACCTTTAAGGCTCAATTTTATATTGAAATATCCAAATTCCTAAATATAATCAAAATTGAAGAAAAATTGTAAATAATAACATATCTGCTGACTGTAAACGGCCGAAAGTCATAAAATAAATAAATAAATTGATATTAATAGGTGGTACCTACTATATATGGTAAGGGAAAAACAGGTGATTTGCATATAGGATCAAGATAAAGTATTTGATATATTTTTACTTAATCCATAGCGAAGCAGATGGCTAAAGAGTATTGTAATCGGAGTGACCCAGTATCCTTAACTCATAGTAAATCCATATTAAATAAAATATTTATTTACTCTTATCTTTATTGTAATCGGACTCGCGCCAAGCGTAGCTTCAAAGGGTCTTCAGATAAAGATTACGGAACCCATGGTCTCAAAGTCACAAATTGTAGAAATCATTCCGGTTGAATTTTAGGACCTGATAGTTTTGCCAAAAATTAGATGGGGCCTGGTCCAAAGCCCAAAAAGTGCGATTTTTTCATTTAGAGATTTAGACCATGGATTCCTTTTTTTCGTCGATGATTTTTTCCACATGTTCAACCGATTAAAATGAAATTGAAAATATACTATTACTTTAACAAAATAAAGCGCTGATTATTTTTTGGTACATAGATATCATCTGACAAACATTATTTATTTATTCTGGTACTTTTTTAGTTTATATAGTAAATATCTTGGGGCAAACAAACATACGATTTGTCTCTATGTTTCAGATATTTTCAAGTTCATTGAAACAAAATAAGCTGACGTGTTCTGATGTGGCCATCCACTTGACTTTACCATACAACCTGGCCCCTCACTTATATTTAATATTTAATAAAATTATTTATAATCATGTAGGGGGGGGGGGTAGTTTTTGCATTTTTAGACTCCTGGAACCCACTAATTATGTATAAAAAATTTGGTTGAGTTTGGTAAATGGCAAAGATTTTCATTTTTTGACCCTCCACCCCCCCCCCTCCATTTCGGGCGGTTAGTTTTTGCATTTTTAGACTTCTGGGGGCCCACTGATTATGTATACAAAATTTGGTTGAGTTTGCTCGAACGACCTAGATTTTTAATTTTTAACCCTCCCTCGACCCCCCATAATTTTGGGTCGATATGCACCAAAATCCAATCAGCTCTTAATCTTAATGGACCAAAACTAGGTGTGAAATTTGGTTTCGATATTCACACTAGTTTTTGAGCTAGCTCGTCCACAAATTTGGTAACGCACAGACTAACTAACTAACTAACTAAAAGACATTTTGACAAAACAATTATTATCTCGAAAAATATAATTTTTTCGATGTTCACTTATTAGAGCTTTTTTGTAGACCGAAATGCCATGGTTTCGCTCAATTTTTTAATCGAAATAGTTTCAGCCGTTTTTTAGATATTTTGAAAAAAAGAAGGAAAAAAACCACTTTTACCATACCCTGTATGGTAAAGTAAAAAAGAAAAAATCCTATTGAATTCTCCTTAACGCCTTTCTGAACTCAATTACTTAAGGTTCAATAAGCAAAAAGACACAATAATCACTCATGTAGAATTTGCTGATGTTTTATAAAAAAAGAAAAGTGAGAAATATTTTATGTTTATGAATTGGGGATGTTAAACAAAATAGCGAAGTTTTCTTCTTCCTCTTTTAGTATTCCGCATTCTTTTAGAGAGGAACATACTGGTCAGACAGACATTTTGATATCGAATAGCTATAGCTATCGACGCATGGCCAAATCACTCCAAAAAGTTTAAAGAAAAGGTGAGTTCAATTTTATTATTATTTTTCGCTTTATATTGTCTAATGCTTGATTGCTATCTCCGTCAGTTAAGAGATGAAATGAATTTGGCTGGCAGGCGAGTATAAACTATTCAAGATTATAGTGTGAAAAATCGTTAAATAAAAAACAAAAAAACAAAACAGTATAAATATTTAAATGTAGAGGGGCCGGAACGCCATTTCGGTACTTTTTTCCAGACCGAGATGGGTTCCATTACTTTTCTAAATCTTGAAAATATTTTTTTTAAGCTTGATCAATATAATTGTTTACATTATGCGTACATGTTACCTATTTGAAAAAAAATAATGATACCACAAAAAAAATTTGAGCGGTACAAATTCAGCCTTCTGGCATTTCTATTTTTAGCACTACATCCCAAGGATTTAGGTATATTTAGCTGATGTCTTGTTGACCGGTTTTAGTTGCATTTACCCGAGGAGTGAACCCCAATTGGAATTACGTGTACAAGTCTTTGGAATTATTTTGGAATTCATTAGATAATGCCCCTTCATCTATTGTCTTCTACTAGGAAATGAAAGTGGAAGTGGAAGTAGATGTACACGATATTAGGTCGCGGTTCACCCTCGAATTTACCTATATATATATGAAATATATAGTAACGGAAAGTATTGCGTTTGATCAAAATTTTTAAAATAAATTTAAATACAGAAGAAAAATTGAATTTTTTCAATTACTTATTTGAGCCCTTCCAAGAATTCCATCACAAAAACTTGGAACCCCTGCAGTTGATCTCCAATTTCTGGCGCAAAATTCTTTAGTAATAAATTCCGAGGTGATTTGAATAAAAAAAAAAAAAACATTTAGTAGATATTATATATTCCAAATACTACTGGAAAAATAATCACTCAAAATAGATATGTTTCTCGCAAACGAATGAATGCAAATGCGATTTAAATATTGTGTGGTGGTTGGATTAATGTTTAATTGGTAGACGGTGATGGGAGAATATACCAATCGACTTGATTGGGGAATAATGGAATTGAAATAATTATCGGAAAAGAGGTTTTTTATCTAATTAGATTTTTCCTCTTATTAAAAACAAGGACTTAAGATGAATAAGGACACTCGATGGTGGAGAAGTAATCTCCGGAATCGAAGCAAAAAATACAATGTATGCATTAATTAATGTAAAATAATTGGTTTTGGATTAATGTTAAATTTGCAAATCAATAAAATAAAACGAACAAATATAACAATTTAAGGAACTGATTTATAAATAACTTTTCCGAGTCGCGGCGCCTTTTTTCAATTAAAATTTTTTCATGGCACCCTATTTAAAAGTACATAGTATATCAAAACAAATACCGTATTTGGTCTCAATAAATACTCTTGTACATATTAGAATCGACCCACAGGGGTAGGGGCGTAGCTACGTGGGGGTGGAGGTCAGAACGTTTACTATAAGCAATTGTCCAACTAAATATATATATATATATAGTATATATAAATTAAATTCATTTTCAAACATTACTTATTGATATTTAATTTTCAGATCTCGATATAAATGTATTAATAAATATTTGACAAAATTTTAAAATATGTACATATTTAAAATAGGTAGCATAAAGATAAAAAAAGGTTTTTTTGGGTGGGGTGGGGGGGGGGATTTTAAGTTTAGCAATTCCAAAGGGTCAACAAAAAGTCATCAGTTCGTAAGTAGCTTCTAAAAGCATCAACAATATTTGCTAGTACCTAAAAAAAATAAGCTGACGTGTTCTGATGTGGCCATCCACTTGACATTACCATACAACCTGGCCCCTCACTTATATTTAATCTTCTATATAATAAAAATGAATTTCTGTTTCTTTGTAAGCACAGATCTCTCAAATGCCTGGACTGATTTGGCTAATTTTTTTTTTTAATCTTCGTAATAGTCCAATTCATGTTAATACGTAAAAAAAAATTGGAAAAGTTGCCCGGAAAATTGTAAAATTCAGGAAAAACTAAAAACTATTCAGGTTAGCCAACATAGCTTGCCAAACAATAAAAAGAACTAAACTAGCAAAAAAACAAGTGTTGGCGGCCCTGTTTTTAAGATTTTTGAGTGTCATTCATTCTCAATAGTTCTAACCACATTATCGTTGAAGAAGAATTTAATACTGCAACAAAGATTTAAAAAACTATCTATTTTTTTAAAGTACATTTAAAATCAAAAATTAAAAAAAAAATCGTCATGATAACTAAATTTTTGAAAAAGTTATGGTTATTTAAAAAAAGCTATTTTTTTCAAAAATTCCTAACTTCTTTTGGGTTGGGTGAAAAAATTTGAAAAAAATTCTGAAAACCGTCTTTAATAGGGTAGAAAAAAATAAAAAAGTTTCAGCCAAGCTTTTGATTATATATACTATATAGATGAAAAATATTTAATTTAAAATAAAATATGTTATTTAAAAATCATTTTTCTTAAAAATACCCTTGGGAATCTCATCTCATCTTTTTTCTATTGTATTTAAGACCCTTAGCCATTTCAAAAGAACTAAGCCTTTTGGCTTTTGTATTCAAACTCATTCATTCATTACAATATTATTTATTTATTTCAAAGTTAATTATAAAGGATTATTGAAACTATACTAACTAAACTAACTGAAAGGAATTAATTAGCTTTTGGAATTTCTTTAAAAATATATTATTTAAATATTAAAACCAAAATTCAATTAGCCTGTAGAATTCTTTAAAGAAAAAAAAATCATTTGAAAACCCATTGTTATATTGTTTTGAAATCTAGAAAATTTCAGGCTATTGAAATTATAAAAAACCTATTTTGAGCCTAATTAAACCTAAATTTTCTATAATCTAATAATAAACTTTAAAAGTTTATTATTTTTAGTTTTTTAATTGGATAATTCTCCCCAAATGACGATTTTTACCTTATTTATTGAATTTTTACAAGACAAAAACTTTATTTTAATTTAAGTTGAAAGGTTCTTTTTGCCGAATAATTGAGTAGCAGAAGGGGACAATAAAATATTGTCTTCTGCTGGAAAAATAAATTTTTTAAATTCATTCATCAAGAGATATACTTTGTCTTCTTCATCAATCTATTACAATTAATTCACAAGAGTTGATATATGAAAGTGTTCTTTACATGTTTTTTTTTTTTTTTTTTTTTTTTTTAATGATATTGATGTGAGAAGGAGATACACCAGAAGGTGGATCCCCTAAAGGCCTGTATGGGCTGGCCCCTCCATCGTGAAAAGAACAGAGTAGAAGGAAAAGAAGCCGGGATCACGAGCCAAATCTCAGAAAGTTAGATATAGTCCAATTTACTAAGTTTTTAGGGGCTTCGAGCAGTGGTAAATTCTCCGCGCGATAAATTAGGTTAAATTTATCTCCCACTTAAAAATGTAAAAATGTATAAAACATCAATAAAACAGCCAAGTGGGGGTCCAGGGGGCGAAGCCACCTGGCTAGCAAAAGGCCCGCCGAATTATTTATAATCATGTAGGGGGAAGGGGGTTAGTTTTTCCATTGTTAGCCTCCTGGGGGTCCACTGATTATATACTATATACAAAAAAAATTTGGTTGAGTTTGGTACAAGAGCCTATATTTTTATTTTTTGACTATACACCCCCCCCCCCCCCCTCCCATTTTGGCCGGTTAGTTTTTGCATTTTTAGACTTCTGGGGTCCCACTGATTATGTATACAAAATTTCGTTGAGTTTGGTAAATGGGCAAGATTTTCAATTTTTGACCCGCCCCCTTCCCCATTTTGGGCGGTTAGTTTTTGCATTTTTAGACTTCTGGGGTCCCAATGATTATATATACAAAATTTGGTTGAGTTTGCTCAAATGGGCTAGATGTTTAATTTTTAACCCCCCCCCCACCCAAGCGCGGATCCAGACCTCTGATTTGGGGGGGGGGTCGGTCACGGTATATAAGATCTACTTTTGATCTCGGAAGTGTGTCGCTGTCGAATTGGCCAGGGGGGGGGGGTCAGAGACGCTGCCCCCCCCTACATAGAACTTTATTTTCTTCAATTTTAAAATTTAATGTTATAAAAAATATATATAATAAATAAACATATAAAAAATGTTGATCTCCAGTGCTTTGGGGGGGGGGCGGTCGCCCCCATCGCCCCCCCCCCTTGGATCCGCGCATGCCTCCATCCTACTTAATTTTGGGTCGATATGCACCAAAATCTAGTCATTTCTTAATCTGAATGGACCAAAACTACGTTTGAAATTAGGTTTCGATATTCACACTAGTATTTGAGCTAGCTCGTCCACAAAAATTTGGTAACGCACAGACTAACTAACAGACAACCAGAGAAACATTTTCTATGACTCCTGATGATGGGCTCACCCCTGAAATATATCGAATTCAAAACTCAATTTTGTTTTATTTCTTTTTTTGTGAAACCTACCTCTCATCTTGCTCAAGTTTTATTATTATATTAAAATGATTCACCTAGAACCAACACCTAACTCCTTAAAAGTTATTAACTAACAGAGAACCAGACTAACAGACATTTTGACAAAACAATTGTTATCTCAAAAAATGTAATTTTTTCGATGTTCACTTATTAGAGCTTTTTTGTAGACCGAAATGCCATGGTTTCGCTCAATTCTTTTAGTCAAAATGTTTCTTACCGTTTTTTAGATATTTCGAAAAAAAGAAGGCAAAACCCCACTTTTTTCATGCACGATTACAATACTTGACCATACCTTGTATGGTAAAGTAAAAATACATAGTTGACTTCAGGTACGCTTTTACCAAAAAGTTTGGCCACCTCTGAGGTAGAAGGAGTCCTCGTCCCGCTTAGCTCACTTTAGTCGCTTCTTACGACAAGCAGGAGAAACCGTGTGGATCATTCTAGACCCAGAGTCCAGACAGAGAGGGGGTGGGGGGCAATTGAGTAATATTCAATAAGTATACAATTAACTAAATATGCAAACGTCGAGGTGTTTCATTCATTAACTTGTGTTCCTCCCTCTACACCACTTAATTCCACTTTCAATTTTCTTCTAATATGTTAACCTTAATAGGTCCGATGTTAAATATGCTCACATCAACACATTTTTTTTTGTTGGCAGAAGCAGCCTTGCGCCATTCCCTAAGTGAATAATTGCCGAGTGACGGCGGTGACGACGTTCAAGAGATGTTGCTGGGCGTCAAATGGCCTTGGGCTTTCGTCGGCCTCTGCTTCCTTACGCCCTTTGTGCTCACGTAAGCTAAACTAGCTACCAGCTTTCTATTACTAGCCTTCAAATTATAAGTCACTACATACTAACATCCACTTCCATTCCTGGTAAAAATATTATTGCTGGAATACCTTTATTACTACCCTAAGTTTTCCCCCACATCTGTGTTGTCCAAATTTTTCTATGGGTCTCAAAATGATAAAAATTTCGGAGTTTTTTCAGTTTTTCTTGAATAACTCTAAAACGGCTTATCAAATCAAAAGGATATCTATTATATAAATTAAAGGCTCTTTAAATTACGCGTAAAATTATAACAATTTCATTTATTTAGATTCAGTAGAACCGGTACTAGCGCCTGTCAAAAAACAGCCCTCGGGATCACTTTTGAATATCCCTAAAATTTCTACTTTTTCGATTTTTCCCCCATTTTGACCACGAAGGAGCACGTTTTCGGCAAAGACGACTCTTTTAATCTAGATTAAATTTGCTACAATTTAAATTAATTTTCATTCTATTTGGGTAATGGTAACATGAGGGTGAAGTTTTGAAAAAATGCAAACTGACTTTCTGACTCATTCTCAAGGAGATTTTGCTTACTTGGACGTTTATTTGGACCACTTTTTTGATAAAACTCTTAGATTTATAGATGTCCAGCATTTTCCATGACGCATTTGAGGATTCGGATCATATCCTCTCCGGAAAATGCTGGATATCTATAAATCTAAGAGTTTTATCAAAAAAGTGGTCCAAGTAAACGTTCAAGTCAACAAAATTTCATAGACAATGAAATAGGAACCAAGTTTTCTAGAATGAGTGGTTTTCATTTTATGAAGGAAAAACTACGATTTTTTGCACAAAATAGCATTTTTTCAAAACTTCAAGCTCATGTTACCATTATCCAATTAGAATGAAACTTTATTTAAATTTTAGCAAATTTAATCTAGTATAAAAATGTATAAATTCATCTTTGTCGAAAACGAGCTCATTCATGGTCAAAATGGGGAACAATCGAAAAAAGTACGAGTTTTAGAGATATTCTAAAGTGAACCCGGGTTTAGATAAAAAAAAATGCGCAACCCGTCTGGCTCCAAAATTTTCACTTATAGAACTTTTCACAGGTTCGGTTCTATGTATATATAATATATCTAGGTTTGATTAGATAAAAAACTATTGTTTCCATGTGATTTCAAAGACCGTAGACTACATTTTTACCAAAATCTCATGAGAGATTAATCATATAGCCCGTTTATATAATATAGTTCCATGAAAACAATTTCTATTTTCATTTATTTAACTTGACTCCATTGTCTGTTTGTTCGGGTAGAATTTCGTAATCAAATCTTGACATATTTCTACACTTAGCGGATTCTCTTTAAATTTTGCACACATACGTAATTGCAGTGACAAAACAATAGTTCATCAATCCCAGGGTTTAATAGAATTTAATAGAGAAAAATATAATACAAAAGTGATATTATAATAAAAATAGATTAAGTATATTTAAAAAAAAATTAAAAATATTTTTTTTTTGGGTTCTCAAAAAAATGTCCATACTCTCACAAGAAAAAGTAAAAGCATGGACGCTGGGTGGATTTATCTTGTAATTTAATTAAAAAGAGAGCCAACATTTTTAATTATTGTCATACTACTACTCAATCAGCTTAGAAAACAGGAAGTTGCTATTGAAGACATATGTATGGAGCATAGCCATGTACGGGTGTGAAACCTGGACAATTAGAAAAGCGGAGAGAAAGAGATTAGAGGCTTTCGAAATGTGGTGCTACAGAAGAATGATGAATATCAAATGGATGGATAAAATTACAAATGAAGAAGTTCTTGGAAGAATCGGAGAAAGAAGAACCTTGTGGAAGAGTCTGAAGAAGAGAAGAGGTCAGATGATGGGGCACACACTGAGACATGGGGGACTGCTTAGGGATATCTTGGAGGGGGAGGTGGGAAAGAAAAGGGGAAGGGAAGACCCAGATTAGAATATTTCAACCAAATAGTTGGGGATATGGGATGCCAGACATTTAGAGAGGTCAAACAGCTGGCGGGGGACAGAGTCGAGTGGAGACGGATTGTTGCATCAAACCAGTCTTAGGACTGTATACTCAATGATGATCATACTACTATCGTATTAGTGTGTTATGGGACCAGCTTACTATTACAACAAAACGAAAACATTCACTCAAGTAGTATATATGAACCCATGAGATAAAAGAAAAAATATGTATAATTTAAAAGAATATATAGATGTCTGTGTGTGAGGGCAACCTCAAAGATTTCTCAATATTAATTATTTTATTGTTTATTTTAGGAATTTGAATTATATAAAGCTAAATGGGTACAAGTACGAGATTGTAAATAACACGGAGAAATCAACAGGTGAGTAATTTCAAAATTAAATGAAAGAGAGAGAAATTATTATTTCATACAAATGAAAATTTAAATTTTCCCTAAAAACGTGTAATTGCGGCCTCAGAAGAAAAATTACACTATAAAAAATATTTATAATTAAAAAGACTGCTGTTCGAAACCTTCGAAACTATAGTCTCAAATAGATAAATTATATATTATACGAGCTGCTCCAGGCGTGCCTTCGGCACGCCATCTACAGCCCTGGCGGGCGCCGATCTCGGCATGTGATTATTAGGTCTGTAATATATATTTGTAATATTTTGCCCCCTCTTTCGCCCCCACGCACTCATTTTGGCTATTGATTTTTACTCCTTAGAAAACTGAGGGTTATTTATTTACAAATATCTAAATATTTGCAAATATCTAAAAATAAGTTAAACCTCCCAAAATGTGAGTGGGGGCAAAAAATTAATACTCTCTCTGATATAAATAAAATTTTGTAATGTTAGTTTTTAAGACTATGTAAAATGTATGCTGTAAAAACTCAATAGTCAAAATGAGTTCGTGGGGGCGAAAGAGGGGACAAAATATTAGAAATATTTATTACAGACCTAATAATCACATGCCGAGACGCCGCCCGCCAGGGCCACCTGCCCTCCGGGCAAATTTGATCAAGATCGGAGAGAGTTTTAATTTTTGCGCCCCTCACATTTTGGATAGTTGAGGAGGAGGTCGTCGGATTACAAAAAATCTTGTAATGATTTTTTAGATATTTGCAAATAAATAATCCCCAGTTTTCTAAAGAGTAAAAAAGATAGGAGAGAGTTTTAATTTTTGTCCCCACTCACATTTTGGATAGTTGGGAGTCGAATTTCAAAAAATCCTGAAATTACTTTTTAGATATTTGTATTCAGAATTTTATTAAGTAAATATCAAGTAGATATCTTATCGTTCTTAATTGAAAATGCATTAGTGTAAACACATTGCAAAGATATTTTGACCCTTTTGACCCCTTTAGGGGTCGAATTTCAAAAAATCCTGAAATTAGTTTTTAGATATTTTAATTTAGTATTTTTATAAGTAAAAAGCAAGTAGATATTTTATCGTCCTTAAGAGATATCGCATAATCAGTGAAAACACACTTTACCCCCTTTGACCCCCTTAGGGGTCGAATTTCAAAAAATCCTTTCTTAGTGAGCCCCTATGTCATAGATCTAATATTGTCTCCAAATTTCCAAGTTTTCTATGTCCAGTGGTTCTGGCTGTTTTGATGACGAATGAGTGAGTGAGTGTATCGGGCAAAGAATTTTATATATATAGATCTATGTATATTGTATATTGTCTCCAAATTTCCAAGTTTTCTATGTCCAGTGGTTCTGGCTGTTTTGATGACGAATGAGTGAGTGAGTGTATCGGGCAAAGAATTTTATATATATAGATCTATGTATATTGTATATGTTTATTTGGATCAAGCAGAGGATAACCTCATTGATTGCTCTTTATGAATCAACTCTGCTACTCTCGGAAAAAGAAAATCTTTTCAGTAACATTTCTCTCTCTTCATTAAAAATATGTTTTATTTATGAAATTATTTATGTATAACTTTATTTTGTATAGGCATAAAATCATCAGCAAATGAAAATAAGGAATTCAAAACAAATATTAGGTAAGTCTGTTAAATATTTTTGATTTTTAAAAAATTATTTATTTTATTGAAAGAGTAATTTTTAATGAACCCACGTGTGAATTCCATTACGCTCTCATTTTATTATTGTACAAACACTTGAAAATCAGTCCAGAATTATCGATATCTAATACTCTTTGATATACCTAAGACTAGTAAATTTTAAAGACTAAAATATTAATAAAAAAACTTATTTTTAAACAAACAAATAAAAAAAAAATCTTCTTTACTGTCCGAAATAAGCTGACGTGTTCTGATGAGGCCATCCACTTGACTCTACCATACAACCTGGCCCCTCACTTATATTTAATATTTAATAAAATTATTTAAATCATGTAGGGGAGGTGGTTAGTTTTTCCATTTTTTGACTCCTGGGGGCCCACTGATTATCTATACAAAATTTGGTTGAGTTTAGTACAAGGGCCTAGATTTTCATTATTTTGACCCCCTTCCCCATTTTGGGTGGTTAGTTTTTGCATTTTTAACCGACTTCAAAAAAGGAGGAAGTTCTCTATTCGACTGAATTTTTTTTATTTTTTTTTGTGCCTACGTTACCTCATATCTCCGCCAATTGTCAACCGATTTTGAAAAAAAAATTTGCATTGGGTCCAGTCTAGCTTCCGATTGGTCCCATTTTTTTTTCGATTTTTTCATAGGTATTAGATCTTTTTTATTAGGTTTGTTTAGACCTAACCTCTTTGTTTATGAACCGATTTCGATGGTTCTTTTTTTATCCGAAGGGGGTGTCTTAGGGATGGTATCATATTAATTTGGTCAAGTTCTGATGATATGATCATTGATCACTATTAATAACATCACTAAAAAAGAGAAAAATAAAAATAATTTTAAGAAAAAATAAAAACCGACTTCAAAAAATTAAATGCAACAAATAAAATACACTAAAAGGTATAAAATAATTATTATCTTATTTAGTTACAAATAAACGACGAAATATTAACATGAAATTACTTTTTGAAGTTGGTGCCAAACATATACATTTTATGAATCGCACTCGACGGATCTTACTTAGTACGTTTGGCGGGTACGCTCGCTTATAGGTATAGTTTGTTTTGGTACCGACTTCAAAAAGTAATTTCATGTAAATATTTCGTCGTTTAGTTGTAACTAAATAAGATAATAATTATTTTATACCTTTTAGTGTATTTTATTTGTTGCATTTAATTTTTTGAAGTCGGTTTTTATTTTTTCTTAAAAATTATTTTTATTAGACTTCTGGGGTCCCACTGATTATGAATAGAAAATTTGGTTGAGTTTGGTAATTGGCCAAGATTTTCATTTTTTTGACCCTAGACCCTCCCTCCCCTTCCCCATTTTGGGCGGTTAGTTTTTGCATTTTTAGACTTCATACTGATTATGTATACAAAATTTGGTTGAGTTTGCTCAAATGGCCTAGATTTTTCATTTTTAACCCCCCCCTCCACCCTCCTTAATTTTGGGTCGATATGTATACTCTAATCAGCTCTTAATCTCAATGGACCAAAACTACGTGTGAAATTTGGTTTTGATATTCACACTAGTTTTTGAGCTAGCTCGTCCACAATAATTTGGTAACGCACATACTAACGGACAACTAACCAGACAACCAGAAAGACTAACTAAAAGACATTTTGACAAAACAATTATTATCTCGAAAAATATAATTTTTTTGATGTTCACTTGTTTAGGCTTTTTTGTAGACCGAAATGACATGGTTTTGCTCAATTTTTTTAATCAAAATAGTTTCAACCGTTTTTGAGATATTTTGAAAAAAAGAAGGAAAAAAACACATTTTTCATGCACTATTACAATACTTGACCATACCCTGTATGGTAAAGTAAAAATTGGATATTTATATGACTAAAAACCAAAACATGGGGCTTTCTACTTGAAATTTATTCAAAATAAGTTTTCTTTTCTGATTATGGAATTTTTTCGGCCACTAGTGAAAAATTTATTAACTTCCTTTTATTGTATTTGGAAATAAAAATGTGTTTTTTCTTAAATATATTTTTATCGAGGTTCTGTGATGCTAGTGGCTGATTGAGTACTTTGAAAGCCTATTAAATATAGAAATGTCTGCCCTTAGAAATCCACGAGATGTGAGTTACCCATTTCCAGCTCCAAAAATTGGTCCTTTGAGTAATCGACACGATAAGATGAACTTGGGCCTTTATCGGAACCTTCCAAAAAGTATATCAACCCAAAGGTAAGAGATATATAGATTTATTCTATTCCCAGGGAAATATTATATTACATGACTTATATTTATTTACAAAACAGCCCCGGGTCTTTTTGGAGATGATGCTCAAATGTCTGAAGAGAGTGCCCCGTACCATTCGGACGAGCGATCCTTATTTCAAGACAAGAAACTATTTCGGCTAGTACCAATAAAAAAAGGTATTCGAAAAAAACATTCACAATTTTTCTTCACGAATATAACGAGGGGTAAACCGCGACCTAACATGCTGTACACCTACTTCCACTTGTACTTCCAAATATTTCCAAGTACTTCCAAAGAGGTGTAGACCTACTTCCAATCGCGGATCACCCCTCGGAATATAACATTAAAAAAGATCAGCGTACCATATACAAACTCAGTTTTAATATATTGTTACTTAAAAGCAGTGGCGTAGCCAAAAAATTTCCATGGTGGGGGGGGGGGGGGGCAATCCACAAAGCAAAATATTTAGTGGGAATTTTTTTTATTAAAACAAACAGTCCATTTAAATTGTATTTTAACGCGGAAAGTCTTGGGGTATTTGTAATTT
>JALMQS010000069.1:100960-316929 GCA_024734495.1 Forficula auricularia | reverse complement strand
ATTTCGTACTTTTTACAAGCATGTTCTTAACTGAATGTTTTCTACATTTGATTCAATCGCGAATCTAATGTAGGGAATTTTTGTCAAATATTGAGTGAAAATAATATTTGAACTTATATATTTCTAACTTGAAATAATGATATTAAATAAATTTTATAATTTTACTCATTAATATATCAAAGAATAATTGATACGTCAACGAGAAAATTTATTTAATATCATTATTTCAAGTTAGAAATATATAAGTTCAAATATTATTTTCACAATTTGACAAAAATTCCCTACATTAGATTCGCGATTGAATCAAATGTAGAAAACATTCAGTTAATTAATGGCAGGCATCTAACATACATGCTAATAGATCTAGCGCTCTGGACTGGGAGATCGAATATATAACATCTGAGATTTCAAATTCACTTGGTGATCCATCCGAATGTCTAGCGGGCTATGCGCGAAATGACGTTGGATTGTAGCTAAGTGGATCACATCTTTTTCTCTCTTGGTCCAGACTTAATACACCGCAGACTCCAATAGCGTAATCCGCAGTAGTCTCGCGAGATAAAAATATATTTTTCAAATCAGCGCGGTCAAAATAATTCTCGTTGACGTATCAATTATTCTTTGATATATTAATGAGGAAAATTAAAAAGCATGTTTTTAAGTTTTTTAAAAATATAATTTTTTATTATTACTTTATCCAATGCGAAGCATGGGTAAAGTATTGTAATCGGTCTCGTGGCAAACGCGAATTCAAAGGGTCTTCGGGTAAAGACTACTGAACGTATGGTCTCAATTAAAGTCACAAATTGTAGTATTCAATTAGGATGAATTTTAGCACGTGATGGTTTTGCTAAAAATTACATGGGGTCTCGTCCAAAGGCCAAAAAGTGAGATTTTTTCATTTAGTGCGTGCGGATGGATGGATGGATGTTATCGTTTTTTTCGACCACGATTTTTTCCACACCTTTGAACCGATTCAAATGAAATTGAAAACCTACCATTATTTTAACAAAATGAAGCCCTGATTAGTTTTTGGTAAATATCGGCCCATAAACATTAATACTTTATTTCAATACTTTTTTAATTTTTTCTAAATATTTTGAAAATGACTAAACCAATTTTGATGAAATTTAATATTGTAATTAAGTACCACGAGGACCACCAAAAAGGTCATATAAAGTTTTTTTGTAAAATTATATTTTAAAGTACTTTACCCTAGAATAAAATAGTACATTTGATAAAGTTTAGCAACGATCCGTTGCAGTTTTTTTATATAATAATTTCATTTAAATTTAGTAGGTAAACAATTATTTTTATATAGAAATGTTTGCGGAATTTAACAGAACAAAATTCACATTGATATATACATGCATGCATTCTGGTGAAGTTATTATAAAGCATGGAAAAAAACTTGTTAATATATATTTACTAAAAATTGCATTTTTATTTTTTGTCGTATGTACTACCGCTTAATTAGCTGTGATCTTTTATTTAAAGTTGACATACGTTTAAAATAAGAAATAAATTTTGCTTATTACTTGAAATCGTCAATGACATTTCTTAATTCCGAAAGTGATTTTCTTAATTCATGAATTCGGTAAAATGTTGCCTATTTCCAGAAATAGGTAAGTTCCCAAATTAACCCTAACATATCAAATGTCTCAAAATAATAGATTTTAATGATTAATGTAAAATATCGTTCACCATGCATTTCATTTTCAGATTTGAATCCCGTAGGAGGAGAAAATCATCCCCATCCACAAAGCACAATTCACTATAAAAGCCACCCAGGTTTAATTATTTTATTTATTTAAAGCAATATTTTATTAATAATTTTAAAAACAAAAATATTTGAATTTACTTATAATGTTCAGTTCTAGGAGATAATGAAGAAACTTCAGAAGAATATGACGATTACGATGATGATGATGAGGAGTGAAAATAAACCGGAGAGAACATTAAATTCAGCTTCAAAGATTTTTGTCTATAAAACAAATTCAGGTAACAAATGCTATTATATAATTTGTGCTTTTATATTTTAATTAATGAAATGCAAAGGGCATAAGATTCCTTCCTTAGAGATATCACGGGTGAATCAGAGTATGGCGACCCCATATATGGGAAATATAGCCTCCCCTTCTACCATCACCTTTCCCCTTAATAATAAAATAATATGCTGTAAGAAATACGCTTTTTTAACCGACTTTAAAAAAGGAGGAGGTTCTCTATTCGACTGATTTTTTTTGTGTCTATGGTACCTCATATCTCCGCCAATTGTGAACAGATTTTGAAAAAAATTTGCATTGGGTTCAGTCTAGCTTCCGATTGGTCCCGTTTTTTTAATTGGTATTAGACCTTTTTTGTTAGATTTGTTCAGGCCAAACTTCTTAGTTTATGAACCGATTTCCTTGATTCCTTTTTTATTGGAAAGCGGGTATTTTAGGGATGGTGTCATATTAATTTGGTCAAGTTCTGATGATATGATCACTATTAATGACATCACTAAAAAGAGAAAAATAAAAATAATTTTTAAGAAAAAATAAAACCGACTTCAAAAAATTAAATGCAACAAATAAAATACACTAAAAGGTATAAAATAATTATCATCTTATTTAGTTACAACTAAACGACGAAATATTAACATGAAATTACTTTTTGAAGTCGGTGCCAAACAAACTATACCTATAAGCGAGCGTACCCGCCAAACCTACTAAGTAAGATCCGTCGAGTGCGATTCATAAAAGGTATATGTTTGGCACCGACTTCAAAAAGTAATTTCATGTTAATATTTCGTCGTTTAGTTGTAACTAAATAAGATAATAATTATTTTATACCTTTTAGTGTATTTTATTTGTTGCATTTAATTTTTTTGAAGTCAGTTTTATTTTTTTCTTTAAAAATTATTTTTATTTTATGATTTCTATCCTTTTGAGCAAGCCGAGCGATCCCTAAAGTTTCACTTATTAATCTATTCACGGGTTCGGTTTTCTAGATCTTGTTCGGTTCGATTAGATCAAAAGCTGATGTGTTCTGATGTGGCCATCCACTTGACTTTACCATACAACCTGGTCCCTAAAATTATTTATAATCATGTAGGGGGAGGGGTTAGTTTTAGCATTTTTAGACTTCTGGGGGTACTCTGATTATGTATACAAAATTTGGTCGAGTTTGCTCAAATGGCCGAGATTTTTAATTTTTACTCCCCCCCCTCCCCTTCACCCCCTTAATTTTGGGTCGATGTGCACAAAAATCTAATCAGCTCTTAATCTCAATGGACAAAAACTACGTGTGAAATTTGGTTTTGATATTCACACTAGTTTTTGAGCTAGCTGGTCCATAAAAATTTGGTAACGCACAGAATAACAGACCAACAGACATTTTGACAAAACAATTATTATCTCGAAAAATATAATTTTTTCTATGTTCACTTATTAGAGCTTTTTTCTAGAGCGAAATGCCATGGTTTAGCTCAATTTTTTTAATCAAAATAGTTTCAGCCGTTTTTGAGATATTTCGAAAAAAAAAACACTTTCTTCTATGCACGATTCACAATACTTGACCATACACTGTATGGTAAAGTAAAAATGGGTTCCTCAATCAAGTTATATGAGGTTCAGTTAAGTGATTCAGTTGCTGAGCCAATCTATAGGGTGAAAATCTGCTCGAAATCGAGGTATTCTAATCGAAGAACCGAGGAACTCTATTGTCAGCGATGATAGTGGCAGTGTATCCTAACATCTGACGCCACGGGGTCTATTTTTCGATTTTACCGATATCGTTTCTTCTTATGTCCTTTTATTTAAAAAAAATATTTATTTCTCTCTTTTTTTACTTGTTTAGGTCTTTATCATCTTAATGGAGAAGAGAACAATTTGAATGACATTTCAAGCGAGGAAGTTGTGGGAAATAAAAATGGGATTCCTTTGGAGAATATTTTAGGCCTCAATCACAACAACAACAATAACCATGGATTGCATGGAACAAGACAACCGTCATCCATTCAAAAAGGCAACTCGATGGTAACATTAGCAAAAGGTAAAACAATATTATATGGTATATTTGAAATACCTAAAGCCAAATGAAATGTCAACAGTGATGCACTCAGGATTAATATATCGTCGCCTTAGAGTGTAAACCTGCTAACTCACAACAAGGAAATTTTACAGGGCAGAGAAAAAACAAACAAAATTTAAAATTGTTGTTATGGAAAGAAACTATTTTTCACATTTTTTTTCTACAACTTACGATCGTAAGTTTAAGTAGCAGTTTTACTTGGACGATGCTGCATCTCTTTTTCTTTCGAACGGTATTAATAATTAAATTAGGGAACGAAGAAAATATTTTTTATATTATAGACAAAAGGATCAGCCGGGATTCGAACCATGGATCTTCGCATGTGCGCTGCGATGCCTTTATAAGAGCCTTAGGTCTTATCCTCTTGGTCACCGATCCCTGAACCCAATCTGATACTTAATGTCTATATGAATTTGGAATTTCATTTTTATTTAATCTTTTAATCTCTTCTTCGTTCATTTTTCGCTGCTCTGTAGTTGGTTTGACTTAAATCGCAGCGCACATGCGAAGATCCCGGTTTCGAATCCCGGCTGATCCTTTTGTCTATAATATAAAACATATTTTCTTCGTTCCCTAATTTAATTTATAATTGTCTTTCGAAGCGGCCTCATTGTGGTTGCGCCCTGGAGGGAAGAAGAAAATTATTTTCGACCTTTGGGTTCGCGATCGAGTGGGAGGCGTTTGGATATGGTATTAAGAATGTTATGTCATATATGATAAAAATGGATTTAGCAGTTTTACACTCTAAGGCGACGATTTGATAGTTTTCATTAGACTAGGCACAGACAGTCGATTTTCAGTCGAGCGATAGTTTACTTGATGGATAAATATATTAAGTTTAATGTAGGTGCATACACAACACATTTGCAGATCAATTCGATTGTTTAATCAAAAGGGATCGATTAGCATTTATGATAAAAAAATCGAGCTTAGTTAGCTAATTAGGCTAGGCACACTCAGTTGATTTTCAGTCGACGGAACAATTTACTTGGGTTGGTTTGAAATTGTGATGCATTATCAATTTATAACTCTAATTAAATTGAAAGTTTTTTGTCGAGGGTAGCAAAATTTTTATATAATGAAGGAGAAAATAGAAGACACACTCTTTTATTGTCTCCTTCAATAACTCTAATTAACTAACTAGGCTCGATTTTTTTAACATAAGTGCTCATCAATCCCTTTGATTAAACAATCGAGTTGATCTGCAGTTGTGTTGTGTATGCACCTACATTAAACTTATTATAATATACGAGCTTCTCGTGTGTGCCTTCGGCATCGCCTCTAAGCTCGACCTCTGCTGGTGGGGTGGCAGGCGGCGTCTCGGTCCAAAAATTTTATTCCTCTTAAAAAACCACACTACAAATGTATACCTGTAAACTCCCGAAAATACATAGTCACTTAAAAGTTTAGCCTCATTTTGGTCCTGACACAGCTATAGAAATGAGGCTCTAGATATGAATCTGGAAGTATTTTTTTCTTCTATAATCTACAGCATTGTGATATTTTTTGTGTGGAAATAGATTTATTTAAATAAGTGGAATCGTGTGAGGAGGAGAATTATATAATATCATTTTTTTAAATTTGGGATCGATAATCGATATAAGGCTCCAAATATTTAAAAGAGATCAGGTGTTGTTTGTATGCCAGGCTGCTCCTCCAGTATTGCCATGAGAAACTCGGGCATGGGTGTCTTAAGTCGTCCAATTTTGTAAAAATCAACAACAAGAATAACAAAATTTTAAGATGTGATTGATTTCTTTTTCTGTGCGCAAAAAAATCGAATTGAATATTTAATTTTTGAGCGTTGAGGGGGGGGGGGAGGAATAATTATCAATATATTTAATGTTTCTTAATTTAAAATCAATTGGAGTCTTTCATTTCGAAATTCGAGTTAAAATTACAATTATATTTCAAATTTGCCGCAAATATACTGACGGCATCAGCGCTCCCTGTCGGCAGGTTGCTACAAATTAATCTAGGCTAACATATATAGTATTGATGTCTATCAACTAAACTATCGCTCGACTGAAAATAGACTGTCTGTGCATACCTCTTTAAGAGTTAGTTATAAATTGATAATGCATCACGATTTAAACCAACCCAACTAAATTGCTGCATCGACTGAAAATCGACTGTGTATGCCTAGCCTTAGTCGAGAAAAATGAAAATTGACCTCTTATTTCTATTTATAAAAATAACAGTGCCGGCTTAAATTCAGTTTAAAAGGTTATAATATAACTCTTTAATACTGAATAACTGAAATTATATATTTTATTTATTTTAATTAATAATATGTAGATAAAAAATAAGTGAAAAACAAAATTTAAATCGTTTATTATGGAGCTTTGAAATAGTTTTTCAATATATTAAAACATCAAAAGTATTTGGGGAAGCGAAAATCCACAAAAGATACACTGTATGGGTATATAGCAGGGGTGGCCACTACACTTAACTTTGGTAGACGCAAATTTATAAAACTGTTTCAAAGCGAGCCATATTATTTGGAAATTAATTAATGGTTTATTAAAAAAAAAACCTATTTTTTATTTTATAAAATATAAATGAAGTAACATTTATTTTTTGCTCTACTTACTTATAACATTAGTGTTCAATTACAATTAATTACAAATTAATTTAGTTATGTATTATTATTTTTTTAATTTAATTATTATACTTTTTAAAATCAGTATTAGTCAAGAATGTTCAAGAGCCGCACGAGATTGACTGAAGAGCCGCATGCAGCTCGCAAGCCACGTTTTGGCCACCCCTGGTATATAGCATAAGCAGCCGTTTAAGTTTAAGGGACCCCTCTAGTGGTGTTCTAAGAATAAATAGCAGCTTTGAATAAAACACGTCAAGATAATCAGTAAAATTGTTTTACGGTATATTTAAGCTTGTTATTCTAAAACAAAATATAGGTATCTGTTCTCGTTCAAACAACCTATCAGACATATTATATAGTCAGAAATTGTTTTCTGGTGAGGAACGAATTTTTTTTTTTGAAAAAAATTAAAAATCAGAATTATTGTAAAAATAGTGTAGATGATTATTGAAAAAATTTATTTTAATTATAAAAATTAAAAAATTGTCTTTCTTTTTACTTTACCATACAAGGTATGGTCAAGTATTGTAATCGTGCATGAAAAAAGTGGTTTTTTCTTTCTTTTTTCAAAATATCTCAAAAACGGCTGAAACTATTTTGATTAAAAAAATTGAGCGAAAACCATGGCATTTCGCTCTACAAAAAAGCTCTAATAAGTGAACATCGAAAAAATTATATTTTTCGAGATAATAATTGTTTTGTCAAAATGTCTGTCTGAGTTAGTCTGTGTGTTACCAAATTTTTGTGGACGAGCTAGCTCAAAAACTAGTGTGAATATCGAAACCAAATTTCACACTTAGTTTTGGTCCATTGAGATTAAGAGCTGATTAGATTTTGGTGCATATCGACCCAAAATTAAGGGGGTGGAGGGGGGGTTAAAAATTAAAAATCTAGGCCGTTTGAGCAAACTCAACCAAATTTTGTATACATAATCAGTGGATCCCCAGAAGTCTAAAAATGCAAAAACTAACCGCCCAAAATGGGGGGAGGGGGTGGAGGGTCAAAAAATGAAAATCTTGGCCATTTACCAAACTCAACCAAATTTTGTATACATAATCAGTGGGCCCCCAGAAGTCTAAAAATGCAAAAACTAACCCACCCCCCTACATGATTATAAATAATTTTATTAAATATTAAATATAAGTGAGGGGCCAGGTTGTATGGTAAAGTCAAGTGGATGGCCACATCAAAACACGTCAGCTTATTTGAAAAAGTTTAAATTCCATTCATAAAGAAAGAAATTCTCCTGAAAAGTTTGTGGATTCAATAAACGTTTGAATATCTGGGCACGTCCGTGCCGAGTTTTAGAGAAAATCAATTGTGAAATCTATAAAAAATATAGATGGACATGTGTAATGAAAAACATGCGTTTTAATTGAAGTTACTAATATATTATCGACTCATTTAATAAATTGATGATGTTGAACTTGGCAGCACATTAGATCTCACTACTTTTTTGGCAAACTGTTTTTATTAATCGAACTTGGCCTTTTTTTATTCAAGTGTTTTTGTTGAGATTGATTTTTATAAAACATTTGTATAAGTATATATATTATTTTAAATTAAATTTAAAATTTTCAGGAGAAATTTCTAAAGGACAAATTCCGAATTATTTTGTAAATGAAAGAAGACCTTTTGATACGGAAGAAGATGAAGACGAGGAAGAATACGAGGATGAAGAGTACGACGATGAAGGAAAGAAATCGAACCATCCTTCATTGAAGCCTTTGATCAATTATTTGCACCACGCGCCCAAAGGTTTCTCAACTCGCACTTTTCCTAATAAGCAAATGCTGGGCTCTATAGAATAAGGAAAGGGCAGAATCTCTCTTTCAGACTTTAGCTCATAAAAATTTACACATGTAATGTGATTGGTTTTCACTAAATTTAAAATGCTTCCTATTTCTCCGATAGTACCTACAGATTTTTAATTTCGAAAAAAGTTATACATCCTGCTTAATATAAGAGTAAATTCAACTTATTTTGCATTTTTTTTTTACCTAAAAATTTGAAAATATAACTTTATCGCACCCCAAAAATAATAATATAGTTTTGTGGCTCAACTATCTATAGACCAATTTCTAATAATGGTCATGAATAAAAAAATATTTTTCAATTTTTTATGATTTTTCACATTCAAGTGTCACAATCAAGGGGACGGAATTGATATTAGAGAATTTTGATTTGGTAATATAGGCAGAGACTGGCTTAAAAATATAGAAGGTTACAATTTTGGTTACAATTCACTAAAAGTAAAACAACACTAGAAAGTTTTTTTAAATAAATATTTTTAAATGACTTGTTATCGCAGGGACGGAAATGACACTTATGAACGACATAATTAATCACTACCTTTATGAAGTCATTTTTCTGTGTTACCATATGAATAAAATTAACACCACTGGTTGCTATTAACAAACCAACTCACCAACTGACAATAGTTTCTCTCTTGACCACTCCAGTGATGGCGTGAGTCAAGTTAAATACTAAAACTATATTGGGGACGGAATTGACACACTGTCTTTGGACAATTTTAATAATTTTTTCTAACAAAATTTTAATAACTAAAAAAACTCTATTAAATTATATAGTCTTCATTCATCTTTTTTTTATTTAGGTGATATTTTATTCAGTCATATTTTTCAAGTAAATACACGGGTTTGAAGATTTAAACAACCAAATTGTACAGGGGTCGGAATTGACTTCTTGTAGACTATTTGAATTGAAAAAATATGAAATTGAGTAAAAATCGGCGTTAAAAAATTTAAGAGTACAACAATAAATGTATACAATTAAAGACTATATTATTAAAAATGGATTTATCTTAAATTGTAAAACAAACCTAGTGGACTTTACAATGCAAAATATGTTGGATTGCTTTTAAATATTTTTATGTATTTATTTAAGATTGTCATTTCGAAAGTCTTGCCTTTATCTTGAGCCTAGTTTAAAATATTTTTACAACCATATTTAATAGAATTTTTGTGATTCAACAGTTCATTGAGCTTCTCCCAATTCTTTCCGAAAAAGTAAATTCATATTAATATAAATCACATCAATACCTTTTTAGAATACCTAAATGTGCGGGAAAGTTGAGGAGGTTGTAAATAAAAGTGGATTTTTTCCTATACGCACATCGTGCTAGAAAAAGTAGATTATATCGCACATCCTCTAAAAAAACTAACATAACACAAAAAAGTAATTTTGAGAAAATTGGCTTTAAAGATTTTTTTCGCTTCTCTGTTTTATTGTGAATTTATAATAATGATTAGTTCCGTTTTTATCTTTTATATTGTTGTAAAATTTATTTAACTTTATGTCATTAAGGTAAAAAAATAGATGCCCTACTATAATAATTCGTATTATTTTAGAAAAAACTGTTAAAAGTCATATGTTATGACAGTTTTCTACATTCTGAAATATCTGCCAATTGTAAAAAATCGACACAATATGTGATATGTTCGTATATTAGATTAACGGCAAATGCAATTGGTGTTATTTTGTTTATAAAACAGGCATAACATGTGATATGACTCTTTTTTACATTGAATGTACAGTAAACTTTAAACAAATTATTATACAAAACCGTCCTATTACATCTTAAAACTGTTTTCTACTAATAAATAATAAAATTAAATATGTCAAATCATCTGCAATACAGTCGCATTAAAGCTTATCTCGGTTTTCACCCGCACAAACAGACGTGCACCTGTTGCAAACACTGTTGTGGCACTGTTGTAGATTTGTTCCGCTGTCAATGTAGCTCCGGATCATACTGACACAAGTGCCTTCTAGCGGCTCATTTTTGAGTTAAGAATATAGCGTTTTTGTAAAATACAGAGAGAAAAACTGAACATTTTTGTATTGTTGGATTAAATTTGACTTTTTTGTGTTATGACAGTTTTTTAGAAGATGTGCGATATTATAGTCAGTCGGTTTATCACCACGAAAATCGGTCTTTTGTAAATACACAAAAATTAAAATTTCTATGTGAATTTAATCATTACTCCCATTCGCCCGCAGAGTCTCACTGAAATCCAATTTCCAGTAGTGCCTGTAGGGTAGGCAACCGGGCCGTGATAGAGGAGACTGGTCGCGAAGCCTCTACCAACCAAATCGAGATTGCTTCTTATTCTTTTCAGATCTCCTTCTATTTCTTAAATTTTTTAAATATTTTTTCAAAACGACCAGTAAAAAAATACAATTTTGTATAAGAAAAAATGCAAAAAATGGTTCCTTGGTTGATTCCACTATTTTTTTAATCTAATATATTTCGGACTACTCGTTCATCTTTATCAGCCATAGAACTAATTCAGTAATATACCTACATATAATATAAGGTGTACAAATATGTTTCCGCCGTTTTTAATCAAAAACTGGGCATTTATTGTGAAAGAACGCAACGTTAAGTTTTATCGAAGTATTGTCCATCGCTTGCCACTACATTTTCCCATCTTTCTGGCAGCATACAGATATCGCTTCAGAAAAATACTTCATCTTTTGAGGCTATCCACGAATCGACCCAATTTTTGGTGAAGGACAAAGATTCGTGCCAAACGCATGATGTGAAGGGCTGCTCAGACAGGCCATGCGCCATCGATATAAACAAGCGGAAATCAGAAGGAGGAATGTCTGGTGAATATAGCGGATGGGGTAAAACTTCCCAATTGAGCGTTTCCAAAAAATTTTGACCGGTTTTGAGGAAAATCAGGGTTCAAAGTTTCTCGGAGTCAGTTCATATGGGACCCAATTTCCTTGTTTTTGAATCATTCCCAATGATTTCAACCGATGTGAAATTACTTGTTGAGTCACTCCTAATGTATTTGCAAGCTCTTCTTGCGTTTGGCACGAATCTTTGTCCGATAATGCTTTCAATTCCGCGTCTTCGTACACTTTCGGCCTTCCGGGACGTTCTTTGTTTCTTTGTCTTCGATGTCAAATTCACTTTTCTTAAACTTTTGAAACCACTCACGTCAACTTCTCTCACTTAAGGCAGCCTCACCATATGCTTCTACAAGCAATCGATGCGCCTCAGCTGCAGATTTTTTCAAATTGAAGAAGTAAATCAAAAGTTCCCGCAAATGACGCTTATTCGGCTCAAAACTCGACATTTTCTCACACAAAAAAATATAATATACTGATGAAAATTCACTAAGATTTCAAGGTTATGTTGTTGACAAATATACAACCTTACGATGATTAAGTTTTATTTCTAACTATTTTAATCATAACATACTGATGGGGCGGAAATATATTTTGTACACCATATATATGGGCGTCCACAGAGGGGGCACATGCCCTCCCGCCCTGGGATTTAATAACAACCCCTGTCTTCCAGGCCCCGCCTCACTAAACTATATTTAATGTACCGTTTGTGTTTTTGTATTTAACCACTACTATATTAGTGTATTCTACTTGGGAAAAAATACGCAAAAAATTAAATATTTAATGAAAAATTTAATAATGTAATTATTTGTCTCCAAGCTTTGCACCCCACTGAAAATTTTTCTGCGGACACCCCTGTATATATAGTATTTATTACAATTTATTTGCCTATTCACTCAATTTAGCCAATCATTTAATTAATACGAAATAAAACCAATAAATATTGCATTTCAGAACCCCCTTCATCCAGTTGTTCTCTAGCTCCTAAAAATGGATAAGTTTATATTTTATTTTTCTAAATTATGTGAAAATATAAGTGAAAAATTATGATTTTTTATCTATCTCTATGAGCATATCTGCTGTCAGGTTGAATTGGAAGCTTTGAACTGTTGTATAATAGTTATTGAGCTGAAATTAAACCCAATAATTTGTATTAATAAGTTGAATTGTTTCAGTCAAAAACCTTTGCCAAATAAAAATTATAAAATCACCAATATTTGAAAAAACAAAGCTTAAAAGTTTTTACTTTCTCTTCAATTAATATATTTTAATTTATTAGATTCGTTACTTTGTTTTTTTAGATAAAAAAGAAGAATTTTTTTCATTCGATGATGAAGAAGATCCATATTTACCGGAATGGGCGAGAATTCGTGATGATTTAAAAATGGACCCGTTGGCAAAAATTATTAATATCAATAAAAAGCCACAATTAGATCGTGTGATAGAGTTGGAGGCGCTGGTGAAAGAAAAAGAATTCCTCAAACAAGAACATCACATTAGTGAAATTGCAAAAGACAAAGATAAAGAGGCACAAACAAAGGAATTGATCAACAGGTGAGTGAAGAAGGATTGGCCAGTGAGGAGCACCTGATATTGATGAAATTGTTGTTGTTTTTGTGTTGCAGTAATAATTCAAAAGATCCGAGAAGATGCACTAAAATGGCGGATAACCTTGCAAGGAATAGTAAAGGTATTTATAATATTATTGCTATTCAAACTACTCTTATCAATGAAAAGTGCCGCTCGTCAAATAATGCTAAATACTTACAGAGCAACTAGACTATGAGGCAATTGCTTTTACTTTACCATACAGGTTATGGTCAAGTATTGTAATCATGCATGAAAAAAGTGTTTTTTTTTCCTTCTTTTTTTCGAAATATCTCAAAAACGGCTTAAACTATTTTGATTAAAAAAATAAAGCGAAACCATGGCATTTCGGTCTACAAAAAAGCTCTAATAAGTGAACATCGAAAAAATTATATTTTTCGAGATAATAATTGTTTTATCAAAATGTCTGTTAGTTAGTCTGTGGGTTACCAAATTTTTGTGGACGAGCTAGCTCAAAAACTAGTGGGAATATCGAAACCAAATTTCACACGTAGTTTTTGTGCATTGATTTTTCGTTTATTGGGCCACGCAGGTGGGAGCCTCCACTAACAAGAAATATTTACATAGTCGGGTGAATTTAATTATAGGAGTATTTACATAATTATAGGAACATTTACATAATATATTTACATTTTTTTTCTTTATACAATTTCTAGCGCATGGCGATTTCCCTATAAGTTCTCCTGTTGAAGCTATAAAAATTCATCAAAGAACCCCTCATCGCCCTGAAGGTCATATTAAGAGCTGATTAGATTTTGGTGCATATCGACTAACTTAAGGGGAATTGAGGGGGGTTAATGCTCAACCAAATTTTGTATACATAATCAGTGGGATTCCAGAAGTCTAAAAATGCAAAAACTAACCGCCCAAAATTGAGGTGGGGGGGGGGGTGTAGAGTCAAAAAATGAAAATTTTGGCCATTTACCAAACTCAACCAAATGTTGTTTACATAGTCTAAAAAGGATGTTGGATTACACTTTTTGAATTTTCTAATTTTTTTTTGTTTTTTGTTTTAGATTCAATTACCTTCCCAGATGATAAAGAAAAAGAAGTGAAAAAAATTTCCATGCCGATAGGAAAACAGAATAACAACAAACTAGTCGATGATTATAAAATCAAGTTTCCTGAATCACGATCGATAGATAATCCAGGATTAAAAATAGACTTAAATCAATTTCAATTGAATAAAAAACAAGTAGATTACATTGAACATTTAGGAAATGATAATGAATTTTATCATTTTTTTATTAATTTGTATGATTTTGTTTTAAAAGAAATTATCGACATAACAAATACAAATTTCGACGATAATGACGGTAAAGCGGTAAAAGAAAGAAAAGAATTTCTATTAAAAAATGATAAATTTATACGTAAAATTTTTAATCGTATTTGGTTAAATTATAGTGAGAATATTAAAGAGAAAATTTTTGAATTTTTATTTGAGAAAAAAAAATTGAATATAAAGGAAGAAGAAGAAAACGGAAAAAAGAATTGGTTAAATTGATTGAGAATTTTTATAAAAAAATGGTTTTTAATAAAATTTATGAATCATTTTTAAGTAAAAACGAAAATGAATTGAAAAAAGAAAATAAAAAAGATAAATGGATGAAGGATTGGAAGGAATTTCTTACGAAGAGGGACTTAATTACAGATAAAATACCAGATTCAGATATAGGAAGACGTCATTCTTATTTTGATCTTGAAGATATTACAACACAAACACCATCAAGTGAACAGCAAACGAAGATACAACAGATAGACCAAAAAGAAACGGACACTACCACTGTACCCAACATTAATTTAATTACATCAACTATTGCAAATAATTATAAAAGTATCAATGAAGATAATGATGAAGGACACATGGAATATAAAAATATTGATTTAATACCAGAAAAGAAAGAAGAAATTGGATATATCGTAACAGAATTAGATCAAAAAGTGACTGATACAGCTACTGTACTCAACATTGATTTAACTACACCAGTTTCCACAAATAATTATAGAAATTTTAATGAAGATGATGGTGGAAAAAAAGAAGATGATGGTGGAAAAAAAGAAGAAATTGGATATATCGTAACAGAATTAGATCAAAAAGTGACTGTTACAGCTACAGTACTCAACATTGATTTAACTACACCAGTTTCCACAAATAATTATAGAAATTTTAATGAAGATGATGGTAGAAAAAAAGAAGATATTGGATACTTCGTAACAGAATTAGATCAAAAAGTGACTGATACAGCTACAGTTCATAACATTGATTTAACTACACCAGTTTCCACAAATAATTATAGAAATTTTAATGAAGATGATAGTAGAAAAGAAGATATTAGTTTAATAGAAAATAATAATGAAGATACAAGAAATTTCACAACGGAATCGGAAATAGAAAAACTTGAAAAAGAATATCCTCATAAAGTAAAGAATTATAAAGGGCTAGATTTTATTACAACATCACCAGATGAACAACACATTATTGATCCATATGTGAATCCTCATTCTACTGAACAAAATATCTTAATTAATACACTTACAGAAGAAAATGAGTCACTAAAGAAAGTTGATGATATATTAATAATAAAAGATGATATTTTAAATGCTGATGAAGAAAAAGATAAATTGGAAATATTAAATAGTCAGAAAAATCAAACAAAAACATTAAATGAGAATGAAGAGACGAAGAAATTGACTAATAGTTTGGAAGTTATATTAAAAGATCAGGAGAAAGGAGAAGACAGAGCTGTTAATAAAGATGTACTGAATAGCGACAAAAAACAAAACGGAGAAGTATTAGTAAAAGATTCTTTTATCAATAATGAAGAAGTTAGTAATCTTTCCCAAGATATATTGAATCATAAGAAATATATAGAAAATAAAAAAATGAGCCCCACACAGCAAGAACAACAACAAGAGAGTAAAATGGGTTTGGAAAAATATCCTAACAAATTAAAAAATGTCAAAGATAAAATCCCCAAGGAAAGTGAAGATATAATTAGTATCGCAAATGAGAATTTTAGCACAAGTAAAGAAGTTATAATGACTCCAAAAAATGAAAACTCAATAATCGATGATCAAATTGTCGCTGAAGATATAACAAATATTCAGGAACAAAATGCAGAACAATTATCAAAAATTCCACATCAGATTCAAGTAGAAAATATATTAGACGAAAAAATAGATAACATTCAAACAAAAAATATACCTTCAAAGGATATTATTAGCTCTGATCAAGATGAAGCTATTTCTGGGTAAAGATAATGTAGATAATTTAAAAGAAGTTACTTATAATTATGGCTTAAGAGAAGACATAACGGAAAGAATTTTTTCTCATGACGATATTTTAAATAGTGAAGATACTAATAATCAAGATCTAAAGAGAATCAAAGAAGAAATAGGAAATTTAAAAAATCAAGATTTAGTAAAAGATACATATAAAGAGGAGGAAGAAATTTTAGAAAATCGAGAAGAAGGATTAATAGAAAACGTTGTTAAAGAAGATAATAATTTAGACAATATCAACGAATTAAATAATAAAGATCTAGAAAAAATTGAAGACGAAATAAAAAAACTTAAAAACCAAGATTTAGAAAATAAAGAAGAGCAATTAATAGATAATGATGATAGAGATGAAGACGATTTAGGTAATTTTGCTAAAAATAAATATGAAAAAGAAACAGAAATTCAAAATGATTATGAAAATAATCCATTTATCAAAGAGGAAATAAGAAATGATGATAGCGTGCTGACTTCAGACAAAAATGAATATATTTTTTCAAATAAGGATGACAAATTAAAAGAAAAAAATATTGATTTAGTTAAAAACGTAGAAGAAAATTTAGGGGGAGAAAATAAACCAAAAAGTGAAACAGTTAATGACCAAATACAAAATGAAATGAACGATTATAAAAAAATTAATCAACCTGATTTAGAAAATATGCCAACGGTATCTCTCATTGAAAATATACCATCTGTAAATGAAGATCCTTCACTGAGTCCATTTGAACAAATTTCTTCTATTACGGTACCAGAAATAGTAGATATATCTAAAAAAGAAGAAGTAACTGAAGCTTTTGAAAATATAGAAAGTAAGAATTTATTAAAAGAATTAAACCCCGAGAAAGAAGATTATAATGCAAAAAACGAAAATGAAGATAACCAACAAGAGCTTAGAAACCGAGAAAAAATTGAATATAACTTTAACCAGGAGGATGATAATAATAATATGATTACAACATTAAGCTCATCACATTTTTCTGAAGATCAAAATGTTGCTTTTACAACAATAATGCCGAAAACTTATGAGCCAACAACTTTAATAAAATCATTTATTGAAGAAGAAAGAATTAAAGACAATGATATAATTGAAGATAAGGTAACTTGCGATGAAAACAATGGTTTATGTAGAAATAAAGAGGTAATTAATAATTTAGAAGACAGTGGTTTAAATATAAATGATAATTTCAAAAAGAAGATAGTCAAATTGTAATAAAAGATTTAGAAACTTTAAAAGATATAGAATTTCAGGATAATGAATCAATAACATATGGAAAAACAAATTTGGAAAATAAAGAATCGGAATACACTACTAGTCAAACGGAAGAAACTGTAAAATATATACTTGATAATATAATGAATTTGAAAAAAGAAGAAAAATAGAGAAAGAAGATACACTTAATTTAGATGGTTTAAATACACTTGATAATAAACAGTTAAGTAGTTATCCAATAGAGAATGAAGATTCAATAAATCAAATAAACAATAATACAATATCTTCTGGTGGTCTGAAATCCTCGGATTTAGAACCAGTAATTGAGAAGAATGAAAGTGAATTAACAACTTTGGATTCAATTATTAAATTACCTAAAAACGTTATCGAAAATAAAGAAATAACAGATGATATAAATTCAGATGTCAATTCATTTGAAGAAAAAGAAGAATATTCTATTAAAGATCATAAAATAGATGATATAAAAGAATTTGTAATCGAATCAAGCGAGAGTGATATTTTAAATAAAACTCGAGATAATGTTGAAAATGAAGAAATTTTTGAAGAAAAAGAAGATAAAGGAGTTAATTTGGACAATCAAAATTTCGAAGAAGAGAAGGAGAAGAGAAATAATTTCGATGTTTCAAAGTTAATTGATACAACTCAAATTGATCATCAAAATGAAGATAATATCAACGATAGTCAAAAAGGAATAAATCATAATGACAATTCGATTACTGTTAACACTTTGGCAGTACAAAATGAAGATAATATGGATATCAATGATGATTTAAAAATCAAAGAACTAAAAGAGAATACAAATAATTCTCAGCTTCTAGATTTAGTTGAATCCTTTACACTTCCAACTGATCATCAAAAGGAAACCAATTTGGATATTAATGATGATCATACTACGATAAATTTTGATACATTTACACCTAAAAATGAGGCTGACATGATCAATCAATATCAAAACGATGAGAAAGAAATCAAAAGTTTTGATTACCTATCTCCGGACTCCAAAATAATACCAAATGAGAAAAGTGAAGAAGAAAAGAAAATACCAGATTTAGAAGATAGTAGCAAAGAGAATTCGACAATTATAAATACCGAATCAATACCAATTGATGAAAATCCTTCTAATAAAGAATCAATTTCTTTAGCTGACACCACTATAGAAAACGATAAAGAAATAGAAAAATTTTTGAATGAAGATAATCTTTCCGATTTACACCGAGATATTCGAGTGAATCTTGATGATTACGATAAAAATTATGAACATCATATGGATGAAGATGAAAATGATGATCCAAAAAATCAAAGAAGAACAAGAGTATAATAAATCAGAAGTAATTGATTTTTTTACACCTCAAACTGATTTTCAAAATGTAGATAATATTTATGATCATAAAGAAAATTTATCTCAAAATGAACAACCTATAACGATTGATACTTTTACCATACAAAATGAAGATATTTATAATGATCCAATCATCAAAGAAGAGAAAAATAATGACGAGATTCCCGAGCAAATTGAATCTTTTAAAGGTCGAAGTGAATATCAGAATGAAGATTTTACTCAAAACGAACTACCTAAAAATTTCTTAGTTAAAACAGAAGATAATATTAATGATTATAAAGAAGAAGTTCAAACTGAAAATCCACAGCCAATCAATATTGAAAATTTCCCTGTTCAAATGAGAGATTTCATTGGTGATTACAAAGAAGATAAAACTCAAAATGACCAACCTATAAATATTGAAACTTTTACAGCACAAAGCGTAGATTTCATTACAATTCAAAATGAACAACCTAAAAATATTGAAACTTTTAAACTACAAAATGAGGATATTATTAACGATTATAAAGAAGATAAAATTCTAAATCCACAGCCAATAAGTATTGAAAATGAACATCGAGAAGAAATAGCTCAAAAAATCAAATTTTCAAATATTGAACCTTTTACAATTCAAAATGAAGATATCATTAATGATTTCAAAGAAGTTATAGCTCGAAATGAAGATCCTATAAATATTGAAAATTTAAAAACTGAAAATATCATTAAACAAATAAATCAATATCAAAATGATGAACAAGAGATCAAAGATATATCTCCTGAACTAAAAATAATTTCGAATAAAAATATTGAGAAAGAACTAACAGAACCAAATATAGAAAATAATATCAAAGATTATATACAATTAAATAATGAAAAAGAATCAATTTCTTCATCTGATGGGGGATATTATAACGAAAATAATCCGTTATCATTTTTGTTAAAAAATAATCAAAATGAAAAAGAGAATATAGAACAAAAAATTAAGATGGAAGATAGTTTGAATAAAGAAGAATTTAAAATAGATGGAAATGAAAAAGAAATAGCGAATGAAGGGAATCTTTCCGATTTGCATCGAGATATTCGAGTGAATCTTGATGATTATAATAAAAACAAGAACATCATTATATGAATGACGATAAAATTGAAAAAAATGGGAGAGAAATGACGCAAAAGATGACGTCAGCAAATGCAATTGCTCAGCAGCTTGTCAACCTTCAGTCATTATTATTGATGATTTGAAAGATATTTTTCGAAAATATCTTTATAATGTACAGAAAAATGAATCAAAATCGTCAGCTGATTCTGCAAATATATTGAATATTTTTCAAAAAGAAGAAGATAAAGGATCGATTATGAAATTTTCGAAACAGAAAGATGATAATGTTGAAAATCTTCTTCTATCAAAAATAAAAACTATCGTGTCAAATGAAAATGATAAATATCACATAAAACCAAAACAGGAAAAGATTATGGAAGAAGAATATGAAGCTGTGGAGGATCATTTTCATGAATATGCGACAAAAAAATTCGATCTGGTGAAAACGTTCATCCAGTGGCTGAGAGATTTTACTATGGAGAGGTATTTCCAAACATCAACGCGGAATATTGTTAAGAATAAAAATGAAAAGAGCTCCATTTATTGAAAAGAAATAAAGAAGTTGAAAAGAGTGGGCAAAACTGAAAAAGTGAAGATAATTATAAGAAGAAAGGAAGATGAAAGGGAATTAAGGCAATTAAGACTGAATTTAATTAATTTCAAATCATTTGAAAATTAATTTAAAATATATTGAAAATTATAACTTATTTATTTATTTATTTATTTATTTATGAAGCAATGATTATTTGATAATTAATTTTGAAGCTTCTATGGTCAAGCAGATTTAATGAATATTTTGAAGGAATGATGATTTACTCTTGACGGAGACAGACTATGACTCAATTTAATCGAAATCGTGAAAAAGCTTCAAATTGAAATTTATAAGAATTAATATTTATGTATTAAACTGCTACTATTTTTAAACATTATTTATTTATTTATTTAATTTATTATTTATTGTAAAAATGTATGTAATATAAATGGGGAAAAATATATTCAAGTATGTTAAATATATCCTATTTTTTTATTTATTTTTTAATCATAATATTTTAAAATATCTTTTGTAATCAGATATGTTTCCCAGTAAGTATATAAAAATCTTAATGTTTCAAGGAAGTTTTAATTTTATGTAGGGTCGCATTCATTGCAGTGTTGGGCCGCTGGTTGGACAGCCCTGGTTTAAATAGCTGGCGAATTATTTTTGCAAACACTCAATTATTTAAGCAAAAAAAAGAGAGAAAAATAAATTATGAAATATTATGTACTTAATATTCACCTTCGATGTATGCTGTGGACGATCCATCTATCTCTTGTCTTTCTCATCGTCTCCAGATGTTGAAAAAAAGCTTTTTTGAGTGAATACACCTAGAACACTTGACATAAACATTAGTAGAAACTCCCACCCTTTCACTACATACTAATTTAGTCATCAAAACGTATGTAGTAAACGAAATAGATCCCAAAGGAATTATTATTTACTCGGGCTATAGTGGTGTTTCACAAAGAGGAAATAAAATTAAAAAAATTAAAAAATCTTTTAAATTATTTTGGAGATTTTTTATTTATCTCTATACATATTTCGGGCTATGAACCCTTCATCAGGAGGTTAAACAGAACACTGAATATAAAAATTTTACATTGTATCGATGTTATTATAGTACAGGGCGAGTGGAGGGGGTGAGCCAATGGGAGTTGAAAGAATTGAGTGGTTGAATTTAAAGGTATGTGGCAGGTAGAAAAAGGGTTATTGAACGAATTGTCTGGACAAGGTCAGGTACATTTCAAATAGGATGTCTTAGTTCGAAATTTATTTGTATAGAATTCTGGGAATACCTGTTAAAGGAATTTGTTTAAGGGTTTTAGAATATATAAATTTAGACAAAAGAAGCGGATTTACAAGGCTAATTCGAAGATGAGAACAGTAGAACAAATGTTTAGTAAGGAATGAATGAATTTCGGTTAGATTTGGTTTATTAATAGATCAATTATTGTTGATTTAGTGGTTTCTAATTGGTTATTGAGAATGGGTTCATTGCGGGCGATTGCTTTCTTGATTTCAAGGGATTCTAATAAATCTAGTTTGCGTCCTTTTGGGGAGAAATGTAGAATAAGGGGGCTTTCATTAGATGGGGAATGATTGTTATCAAATAGATGTTCAGCAAAAGCTGAAACATAACTTAATGGTTGGGGATTAGGTTTGTCACTGTTCAATTGTAGTTGTTTCAGTGATCTCTTGTGTTCGACGATACGGTTGTTGATGGATCTACCAGTTTGTCCTATGTAAAAAGCTCCACAGTCACATTGTAATTTATAGACGCCACTTTTTTCTTTGGGATCAATTTTATCTATTTTATTGTTTACTAAATAGTAGGCTAAGTTATGTCTATTATAGAGGGCTGGGGTAATATCTAATTTTGACAAAGTATTAGTTATAGGGTTGGTAAAATTATTGGAATAAAAAGGAAGTTTTTTGTATATTTTAATGATTGTTGGGCTAATGGCATATAGGCGGGTTGAAATTTGTTTGGAAATGATTTTATTGTAAATATTATTTATAACCCGACGGGGGTAATTGTTATTTTCAGCAATTTTATGAATAACTGTTAATTCATGATTATAATCTTCGATGTTTAGTGGGATATTGATTAGTCTATGGAACATAGCGTAAAATGCGGAGCATTTGGTGTTGTATGGATGATTGGAAGAATATGGGATAACTGTGTCCGTGAAACTGGGTTTCCTGTAAATTTGATATTTTATATTGTTGTTGTTAATGGTGATTTGAAGGTCGAGAAAGGATGAGCTTTATTGCTCTAATTCACTTGTAAATTGAATTTTTGGATTTCAAGCAATTTAGGTATGTTTCAAATGGGGCGATTTGTCTCAATGCAAATTCCTGACCAATACTTACTAGGATATCATCTCCCATTGGCTCACCCCCTCCACCCGCCCTGCACTACAACAACATCGATACAATGTAAAATTTTTATATTCAGTGCTCTGTTCAACCTCCTGATGAAGGGTTCATAGCCCGAAATATGTATAGAGATAAATAAAAAATCTCCAAAATAATTTAAAAGATTTTTTAATTTTTTCAATTTTATTTCCTCTTTGTGAAACACCACTATAACCCGTTAAATAATAATTCCTTTGTTTAATATGTTTCACTATAAACCAACACCGCTTTCCCAAACTTTATTGAAATAGATCCCTTTAATTTGCGGAAAAATTCAAATTTTATTTAATCCAAATCAAATTCTTATAATTTGAAATATCAGAGTAAAATTCGAATTCTTATAATCGGACTTCGAGAGAGCCTGAGGGACGTATGTATCAGTGAGAGTGGCCTTGATTTTTGGAATACGGATAGAACGAGAGACCAGGGCGAGCTGAAAGAGAACCTACCTAACATTTCCACTTGCCTCATCTGACATAAATTATACCATGTTCATATTTCAGTGTATTTATCAGATATTGGGGTAAAAATTAACAACCTTATTAGAAATGCAGTGCACGGTCTCCGCCAACCGGCCGGCAGAGCCCTCGTGCCCCTAGCCACAAGGCAGCCGATCTTCTTCCTTAGGCTAATCCTGAGGAAGTAACGGACAACCTTCTGGTCTTGGTTCTAGTCCATAGAGCCACCTCAAATCCGCCCTCAAAGACACAAAGTCACCAGACTTCCTTCCCACCCCATTGTTCCATTTGAACAAGGCGTCAAGCGACGACTTTTCGGTAAAACACAAAACATGCAAGCACATGCAAGATGAACCTGGACCTCGATCTTTAGAAATCCGATCGAATCGGTCACTTCCCTCGTGACTCGTTCATGGGTTCAACAAATGGGTGGCGTCGATTTTAGCTCTCTTGTGGGTCTTAATACTAAAATAACCTTAAAACTAAATTGGAGAGCACAAGAGAAGGAAATACATTACAAAATATCCCTAAGAGGCCTAAAATAGACGACACCGCATTTGCTGTCTCCAAGAAGGAAATCAAAGGGAAGAGTGCAGGTCCCCAAAACAGAGAGAGAGATCGTTATCGTTGGCATGGCATATCATTCCACCCTCCCTCTAAACTATATATCTACTCTATTATATACTGTGAATTTAATTTCAATCATTTTCTATCACATATTGTGAATCTAATAATTAAATTTGAAATTAAAAAAGCGATGAATCCCATCGGTGGTCGAGGCGGTGAAATCTGAAAATCCCTACGCAAAATTCTAATAAATTCTCACTTTGTGAAGATCTTCCAATGATTCCCTTGTTGCTTCACAATCTGAAAATTCCTAATCTGATTTTCTTTTACGTTAAAAATTTAATAATTTCAAGAAAAAGAAAATTAATGAAAATTGAAATGATTAAGAGTGATTTTAATTTATTTTTGATATTAAGAATTGCAAAAATATTGAAAACTTAAATAAAATGAAAATCAATTTAAGTTGTGGTTGAGAGTAATTTGAGCTAATGTTGCATTTATGAAACATTTAATAGCCAAGTTATTTAATTAAAAATGTATTAAAATACAAATGAAAGGAAAAACTTTAATATAATAAGTTAAGTATTACATTTACTGATTGTAGCTAAAGGGTATGCTGTAAAAGAAAAACATCGTAATTATTTGCCTACTATAATCAAACTATAAAAAACCCTTTGAAAGCTTTAACTAAATGCCATGCTAAAAAAATATTAATACTCATATTTGGAGCGCTTTTGGTGAGAAGGACATAGGTAAATGTGTTGAATGTGATAGAAGACAGCACCGAAATGACACCAAAGTGAAGTATCCATGAAAAAGAAGAGAAAAATAAAATTATAAAGTATAAAAATGACTATTAATTATAATATTAAATAAGATTAAATAAAAATATGAAGATGAATGAAATTTAATTTATTAATGAGACATTTACTCTACTCTACCATTTTTCATAAGAATTTTGAATAAAGAGCATTGAAATCTCTGAAATAAGGGGGATCTAATTTGTAACTCAAGAAAGTTTGAGGGATAATGAAAAATAATGAAATCTTCATGACAATATCTTTAAAGTTATGAAAGTAAAAGATATAGGTACCAATAATAATTCTATAAGTAATAATAATAATAATAATAAAAACTAACCTCGTCGTTAAAAGAAAAGGCTAAACTCGCAGGCAGCCGATGATCTCGTAGCTCAAGTGATTTTGGCACCTTTAAGAAAATTATTGCAAAATTAGTATAAGTACTTAAATATGGGGCATTCCACGCCAAATCTACCACTTTTGACCCGACAACATTTGATTTTGCTGAAACATTTTTATCTTTTTCTACCCCACTATAAAAACGTTTTTCAGAATTTTTTCAAAATTTTTTACCCAACTCATAAAAAATTATAAAATTTTCAAAAAATAACTATTTTTTAAAATAGCCGTAACTTTTTCAAAAATTGGGTTATCGGGACGATTTTTTTTCTAAGATTTTTGTTTTTAAATGTACTTTTTGGAAAAAAAATACAAGAAATATATTAATAGTCATATTCTATGAAAAATGTAATGTTTTTTTCCGAAAAAATAAAAATTTTCATAGAAAATGACTATGAATATATTTTTTGTATTTTTTCTAGAGAGTACATTTAAAAACAAAAATTCGAAAAAAAAACGTTCCGATAACTGAATTTTTTTAAAAGATACCCTTATTTGAAAAATTCATAACTTTTTTTGGTGGTTGGGTAAAAAATATTGAAAAATTCTGAGAAACGTTTTTAGTGAAGTAGAAAAAGATCAAAAAAAAGTTTCTGGAAAATCAAAAGGGGTCGGGGTCAAATGTGGACGATTTGGCGTAGAATTTCTCATATACAATTTCGAGAGAGGAAATTTTAAAATTAAACTATTTATAAATCAAATTCAATTGTTAATTTGAAAAGAAGAATCAGTCTAATGAGAAATATCCAAAATAAGCTGACGTGTTCTGATGTGGCCATCCATTTGACTTTACCATACAACCTGGCCTCTCACTTATATTTAATATTTAATAAAATTATTTATAATCATGTAGGGGAGGGGCTTAGTTTTTCCATTTTTAGATTACTCTGGGCCCAGTGATTATATATACGAAATTTGGTTGAGTTTAGTACAAGAGCCTATATTTTCATTTTTTGACCCCCCCCCCCCCTTTTTTTGGGCGGTTAGCTTATGTATTTTTAGACTTCTCTGGTTGACTTCACTGATTATCTATACAAAATTTGATTGAGTTTGCTCAAATGGCCTATATTTTTAATTTTTAACCCTCCCACCCTTCCACCGCCCTTAATTTAGAGTCAATATCCTCCAAGTAAAATAACATGGGATGGGAGGAGCAAAAACGAAATTAAATCAAGAATTGCCCAAGCAAAAATGGGGTTTAATTCAAAACAAAAACTACTATGCTCCTCCTCAATCAGCTTAGCAAACAGGAAGTTGCCATTGAAGACATATGTATGGAGCATAGCCATGTACGGGTGTGAAACCTGGACAATTGGAAAAGCGGAGAGAAAGAGATTGGAGGCTTTCGAAATGTGGTGCTACAGAAGAATGATGAATATCAAATGGATGGATAAAATCACAAATGAAGAAGTTCTTGGAAAAATCGGAGAAAGAAGAACCTTGTGGAAGAGTCTGAAGAAGAGAAGAGGTCAGATGATGGGGCACACACTGAGACATGGGGGACTGCTTAGGGATATCTTGGAGGGGGAGGTGGGAAAGAAAAGGGGAAGGGGAAGACCCAGATTAGAATATTTCAACCAAATAATTGGGGATATGGGATGCCAGACATTTAGAGAGGTTAAACAGCTGGCGGAGGACAGAGTCGAGTGGAGACGGATTGTTGCATCAAACCAGTCTTAGGACTGTATACTCAATGATGATGATCCTCCAAAATCTAATCAGATCTTAATCTCAATGGACCAAAACTACGTGTGAAATTTGGTTTTGAAATTCACACTAGTTTTTGAACTAGCTCGTCCACAAAAATTTGGTAACGCACAGAGTAATAGACAGACAACCAGACAGACCAGACAGACTAACAGACATTTTGGCAAAACAGTTATTATCTCAAAAAATATAATTTTTTCGATGTTCACTTATTAGAGTTTTTGTAGAGCGAAATGCCATGGTTTCGCTTAATTTTTTTAATCAAAATAGTTTCAGCCGATTTTGAGATATTTCGTAAAAAAGAAGGAAAAAACACTTTTTTCCTGCACGATTACAATACTTGACCATACCTTGTATGGTAAAGTAAAAATATTATATTCAAGAATTAAGTTTGACATTATTATAGATAGAAATAAATATATAGGTAAAAGAAATTTACCTGAGAGACCCTGATGTCAGACTGGGGTCATCTCGATGAAACGATGGCTTCTTCCTATAAAAATAAGCAGTTATGAATTTAAAGGTATATATGTTTATAAATATAATTTTTAAATTACCTGTTTTGATCCAAAAGCGAATCCCTCGTTGGGCGACATTTGGGTAAATGGGCAACTGAAAATCCCTAATTCTAATTTTCAATTTATCATAAAAATTGATGAATTTTAAGAAAACTATCGAAAATTAAATTATTGAATGATTTTAATCCATTAATTTAATGAATTGCCAAAATGAATGAAAATTTATTTAGGCTTATGATTGAAATTAATTTGATCTGAAATTAAATTTACTGATAATTTAATTGAAAATTTTTTGAAAAATTGGTGTAGATTAGTAATTATGCAAAGCAAGAGCTTTAAAATCTAAATTTGAATTTATTTTAATGGAAATAATAATTTAAATATTACTGATTCTTACTAGAGAGGTATGCTGTAAAAACACTTAAAGATTAATTATAATATAAAAAACTGATGTACTCAAGTTTGGTGGGCTATTGATGAGAATGGAGAAGGACCGAACCGAGACAGCATTGAAGTAGATGATCCATGAAAAAGAAAATAAAAAAATAAATTAGAAAATAAGAAATTGATTGTATAAATGAATATAAATGTGATGATAAAGCTGGTAAGATAATAAAATTAAGTAAAAATATATAAAGATTAGATGAAATCGGGTTTATTAATGAGAAATTTATTCTACCAAATCAATGAACTCCCTTAGACAAGGGTTTATAAATCAAAGAGAGTTTCATAATTGATATTTGATTGACAATTTGAAAAAATAAGCTGTCGTGTTCTGATGTGGCCATCCACTTGACTTTACCATACAACCTGGCCCCTCACTTATATTTAATAAAATTATTTATAATCATGTAGGGGAGGGGGTTAGTTTTTGTATTTTTAGACTCCTGGGGGCCCGCTGATTATGTATACAAAATTTGGTTGAGTTTGGTACAAGAGTCTAGATTTTCATTTTTTGACCCCCCCCCCCATTTTGGGTGGTTAGTTTTTGCATTTTTAGACTTCTGGGGTTACACTGACTATGTATATACAAAATTTGGTTGAGTTTGCTCAAACGGTCTAGATTTTTAATTTTTAACCCCCCTCCACCCCCCTTAATTTTAGGTCGATATGGACCAAAATCTAATCAGCTCTTAATCTCAATGGACCAAAACTACATGTGAAATTTGTTTTTGATATTCACACTAGTTTTTGAGCTAGCTCGTCCACAAAAATTTGGTAACGCACAGACTAACAGACATTTTGACAAAACAGTTATTATCTCAAAAAATATAATTTTTTCGATGTTCACTTATTAGAGCTTTTTTGTAGACTGAAATACCATGGTTTCGCTCAATTTTTTTAATCAAAATAGTTTCAGCCGTTTTTGAGATATTTCGAAAAAAGAAGGAAAAAAACCACTTTTTTCATGCACGATTACAATACTTGTCCATACCCTGTATGGTAAAGTAAAAATAAATTAGAAAATAAGAAATTGATTGTATAAATGAATATAAATCTGATGATGAAGGTGGTAAGATAAAAAAATTAAGTAAAAATATATAAAGATTAGATGAAATAATAGAGTTTATTAACGAGAAATTTATTCTACCAAATCAATGAACTCCCTAAGACAAGGGTTTATAAATCAAAGAGAGTTTCATAATTGATATTTGATTGATAATTTGAAATAAAATAAACCTATATGAGAAGATTTTTGAATTTTCTTGTATTTTTTGATATTTTTCTAAAAAATTTATGAATATTTATAATAAGAGTAAGTAGATACTGACCTCGTAGTTAAAATAGAGGGCTTAATCTCGCAGACAGCCGATGACCTTTTATCCGTCCAAATGGCTTAGTCGTTGGCGATTACTAGAGAGAGGATTCCTAGGAAATTGTTCATAAGAGTGGTGTCCCGTTGCCCTTGGTGAGATATTTCGTATTTTCGACATAGATGAAAATTATTTTGGCTGAAGCCAGATTCGTCCCGAGTAAGTTCGAAGTCTCTTAGTCACTCCATCTTAAAAAAAATGAAATAAATAAATAAATTTTTCAAGGATTATAAAAAAAATAAAATACCGAATAAAATCTCATAAATTTATTGGAAAGTCATTTTTGAACATGGGTTTTTAAGAGGGCAAAAACGACTTCCCAATAAATTTATTTTATTTGGAATTTAATTACTTTACCATGGTTAACTATTGTGAATAACAAAACGAAATTTCACATGTAGTTTTGGTGCATTGAGATTAAGAGCTGATTAGATTTTGGTTGAAATCGAACCCAAAATTAAGGAGGGGGGGGGGGGGGGCGTTAAAAATTAAAATTATAAGATTTTCAAACTAAAAAAACAAGAAATTTATATACAACTAAACTGACACGTTCTGATGTGACCATCCACTTGACTTTACCATACACCCTGGCCCCTCTTTTATATTTGATATTTAATAAAATTATTTATAGTCATGTAGGGGGGGGGTTAGATTTTGCATTTTTAGACTTATGGAGGCCCACTGATTATGTATACAAAATTTGGTTGAATTTGCTTCATAGACCTACTATATATTTTCATTTTTTGGCCCTACGCCCTCCTTAATTTTGGGTCGATATGCACCAAAACCAGCTCTTAAACTCACTGGATAAAAACTACGTGTGAAATTTGGTTTTGATATTCACACTAGTTTTTGAGCTAGCTAACTAACTACGGACTAACAGACATTTTGACAAAACAATTATTATCTCGAAAAAAATTATTTTTCGATGTTCACTTATTAGGACTTTTTTGTAGACCTAAATGCCATGGTTTCGCTCAATTTTTTTAATCAAATTTTTTTTATAAAAATAGTTATTTCAAAAAATAAGCAAAAAACACTTGTTTCATGCTCAATGACAATACTTGACCATACCCTGTATGGTAATGTAAAAAGCATTCTAAAAATTAAATCAAACTAATCAAATTTCTTATAATATGAGGGTAGATTTTCAGACAAATGGGTGGCGTCGAAGATCCATTTAATTATGCATAAAAATGCGCAAAAATTGGAATATTTCGAAAATACAAATTGAAATATGATTACAAATATTTGTCTACTTATAATATAATAGATATATTGTTACTCACCTCTAGAGATTGTAAATTTGATAAATCGTCGATCAGAACAAAAATTCTTTAACGTAATTAGACGGAGTAATTATATGTTGAACCGAAGCTACTGTAGGTGAATTAGCTGGGCGCCTAGGGCGCTTAAACCTGTCCAGACTGGTATTAGATGATGTGACGTCATACACCTAAGAGCGAATAAAATAATATAATATCAGAAATATATCTAATTCACGCACACACACACGCTTCTGCAGATATCTAATGAGAGAGAAAGAGATCGAGTTTAAAGTTTTTATACTCTCACTCGCACTTAGAATTCAAAGGGCAGGGACCCGGGTGGACCTATATATAATCTCTGATTGACACTACATATAAAACTAAATTAACAAAAATCTAAAATAAAATTTTATTCAAAATAGCTTTTATTCCAATAATTTTATTTTAATAAATATCCACATAATTTTATAAAATTATTTTTTCTCTTTTTAATTTACCATACAGCGTATGGTCAAGTATTGTAATCGTGCATGAAAAAAGTGTTTTTTTCCTCTTTTTTTTCAAAATATCTCAAAAGAGGCTAAAACTATTTTGAATAAAAAAATTGAGAGAAACCATGGCATTTCGCTCTACAAAAAAGCCCGAATAAGTAAACATCGAAAAAATTATATTTTTTGAGATAATAATTGTTTTGTCAAAATGTCTGTTAGTCTGTCTGTCTGTTAGTTTGTGCGTCATCAAATTTTTGTAGACGAGCTAGCTCAAAAACTAGTTTGAATATCGAAACTAAATTTCACACATAGTTTTGGTCCATTGAGATTAAGAGCTGATTAGATTTTGGTGCATATCGACCCAAAATTAAGGGCGGTGGAGGGGGTGTTAAAAATTAAAAATAAGGGCCTTTGGGCAAACTCAACCAAATTTTGTATACATAATCATTGGGATACCAAAAGTCTAAAAATGCAATAACTAACCGCCAAAATGGGGGGGGGGTTAGGGTCGAAAAATGAACATCTAGGCTCTTGTACCAAACTCAACCAAATTTTGAATACATAATCAGTGGGCCCCCAGGACCCTAAAAATGCAAAAACTAGCCTGCAGAAATGGGTGTGTGTGGGGGAAAAATGTGAATAGATGTCTGGATTGTGCTTTAATAAAATTATGGCTAAGAGCTCAAAAATTGAATGCTTAATTTTACATTTAAATAAAAAATCAAATATAATTATATCAGGAACATATTTTCACACACATACACAAAATCACCCGAGTGATGTTATATTTAACACAAATCATATTAATATTTATAAAACATTTTAGTTAATATTAACAGACAAGAAAGTAAAATTCGAAATGTAAAATAAGATTAATTTAATCGGTTTACTTACAATTAAATCCTTTAATAACTTTCATCCTCTTTTTAATTTACAACGTAAATAGGCTTTCGATACATTAAATTATTTGCTCTGTGTTTTGATTTAGTTCTAAAGATGATCCTTATTTGATGGATATTTAATAAAGCCATTTGTAATCTTTAAAATAAAATTTATTTCAAAATAAGTTCGAAAATGAGAATTCATTTTAGAGATCGATGCTCTCTTTGTTAGCGGCATTGTTAAAGAGGCGCCACCGGCGCTCTTAATTATTAATCAATTTCAAATTCGAATTTGAATTTTGTTATCAAAGATACATATATGTACTAGTATATACATATATCTACAAATACATACCAGGTGTATGCATATGAAATGAGCCTTTTTTATGAAAATAAAACACTTTTTTTAAATAGGAAAGAAAAAAATATTTTATTCAAAGTACTCTCCATCACTTTCTACACATTTTGATCACCTTTCTGGCAAATGGTGGATCACCTTCCAAAAAAACTTCTGGTCTTTGGAAGAAAACCATTCATTGGCCCATTTTCCGACTTCCTCATAAGTTTTGAAGTGGTGCTCTTTAAGTGCATGGTCCATCAACGAAAACAGGTGGTAGTCGGAAGGAGCCAGGTCCGGTGAGCAAGTCGCATGCGATAGTAATTCCCAGTTGAGTGCTTCCAGAGTATCCTTAACCTCTTTTCTTTTATTAGAAGGGGCATTGTCATGAAGGAAAATCACTTTATGTTGCCTTTTTTGATATTCTGGCCGTTTTTCCTACAATGCAAAGTTCAAATCAATTAATTCTTGTTGGTAGCTTTTAGCATTTACAGTTTCAGCAGGTTTCAATAGCTCATGATAGACGACACCTTTCTGGTCCCATCGTCATCGTTTAAACCATCTTTTTGCATGTTGCTAATGATAGAGCATGACTACAATAAGATTCTTCAAGCATTCGTTGAGATTTTGCAGCGTTTTTCTTTAAATGGTCACAAAAAATTTAATGCTGTCGGCATAACGTATGCTGTAGACACAAAACTCGACATTTTTAACACGAAACAATTTTATGTTGTAATAGAGCAAATAAAATTTTTAACACTGAACGTTGTTAACAGATGCCAAAGCAATGAAAAAATAATAAGGCTATGGTTCGTTCAATATAAAAATAATCTTTACTGCCATCTATCTTAAAAGGGTCATTTCATATGCATACTCGATAGGAATCAAGTTTCTAATATGAGTTTTTTCATTTTATGAAGGAAAAACTGCGATTTTTTGCAAAAAATTTCATTTTTTTCAAAACTTCAACCTCATGTGTATCTAATTATAATGAAACTTTATTTAAATTGTAGCAAATTTAATCTAGCTTAAAAAGCTTTTGAATGGATAAGCTCGGTTATTCTGATTTTAATTTTATTTTTTTGACAAATATTCTTTCTTCATTTTTTTATAAAATGTTTTTGTTATCCTATTACTTTCTCGAAATTTTTTTTTAATTAGAATATTCGTGTTTTATACTTTTTTATACCTCTTTTTGGCACAGACTTCAAAAAGTGATTTCATGTAACAATTTCGTCGTTTAGTTGTAACGAAATAAGATAATTATTTTATACCTTTTAGTGCATTTTATTTGATTTTTGAGTTATTATTATTTTATTTGTTACATGTAATTTTTTTTGAAGACGGTTTCATTTTTTTTTTTTTATAATCAGAAATAAAAAATCTAAATGTTATCCATCTTTTTCATTATCTTTAGGAAAACGGAAATGATGAATACTATTAATTACCTATATTAATTTTTCTTAAAGGAAATTCAGATATTTGCTCAAAAAAAAAGTAAAATAAAATAAACGAAATTAAAAAGATGTCGTTTTGATAAGAAATTAGAAAAAAATAATAAAAAGGAAGTCAATAAATGACACTGATTATTTAATTATTACTTAACACAGGATTATAATTAATTATTCATTCAATATTAAATGTATAGGTTGAGTCGTTAACGACTTGCCGAGTTGTTATCACCGACCGGGGAGGAAATTTTTCGCATTAGAAAGTCTTCGTCTTCATCCATCTTAGTTGAATGGGACATTAAAATCGAAAATGAAAAATTATCCACCTATTATCAGTGAAAGAAAGGAAACAGAGTCATGATAAGAGCCCCCTCTAGAATAATAATAAAAAGGCAAAGCCCTCAAGGGAAATGGACACAGTCGCATGCGAATTGGCCGGCGTTGGCAATTTGGAATTTTATTTTATAGAAATATGGCCTTTTCTAACGTAAAATGGCTTCTTGGTCTGCTCTCTTTGATGATACTCGGATGCGAAAAATTATCAGCCATGCCAGACAGGTATTACATATGATTAAAAAAAAATATTTTTATTTTCACTCCCTGGACCCTCAGTTTCTAAATTATTAAAATTTGTAGATTCAAACACTCTTTTAATAAGTTTAAGTAAAATTCAAATATAGAAGTTTGCAAAAAAATTTACAAAAAAGTTAAACTTTTTCAAGATTGCATATTTGGTGAATAATGCTAAACACACCTGATTGATTGTTTATTATTTATTAACCGACTTCAAAAAAGGAGGAGGTTATCAATTCGACTAAAGTTTTTGTGTCTATGTTACATGATTTCTTCACCAATAATGAGCCGATTTCGATGATTTTTTTTTTAATTGGGTTCAGTCTACTTCCCGATTGGTCCTGTTTTTTCCATTGGTATTGGACCTTTTTTGCTATGTTTGTTCAAGCATAACTTCTTTGTTTATGAACCGATTTTAATTATTCTTTTTATATTGTTAAGAGGGTACTTAGAGGTGGTCCCATATTATATTGGTCAAGTTCTGATGATATGATCAATGAATAATTAACATAAATTTCCAATTCTTATGAGCAAATAATCGAAACTATAATAAATAAAATCTTTTATAAAAAAATCAATTTTAAAACGTTCATTTAAAACCCGCAAACGTTTCTAGAGATTTTCTATATTTATGAATTTAATTTTATTATCATTTTATTATTCATTCACCCGGCGCTTTCTCTTACGAGATGCATGCAAGGTATTATATTAAGTCACTATTAATAACATAACTAAAAAGAGAAAAATGAAAATAATTTTTGTAAAAAAAATAAAACCGACTTCAAAAAAATTAAATGCAACAAATAAAATAGTAATAACTCAAAAATAAAATAAAAGGTATAAATTAATTATCTAATTTAGTTACAACTAAACGACAAAATATTTACATGAAATCACTTTTTGAAGTAGGTGCTAAGCAAGCTATAAAGCGAGGGTACCCGCCAATCGTATAATGTAAAAACCGTCGAGTTTGATTCACAAAATGTATATGTTTGGCACCGACTTCAAAAAGTGATTTCATGTAAATATTTTATCGTTTTGTTGTAACTAAATTAGATAATTCTTTTATACCTTTTAGTGGATTTTATTTTATTTTTAAGTTATTATTATTTTATTTGTTGCATTTACTTTTTTTGAAGTCGGTTTTATTTTTTTATAAAAATTTTTTATTTATTGTCCAATTCTCTGTTATTCCATTTTTAATTTATTTTATTTTTATTTTCCTTCCCTTCAGTTTCTCAATTATTAAAATTTCTAGATTCAAACGTTCTTTTAAGTAAGTAAGTTTAAGTAAAATTCAAATATTGTAAAGTAAAGAAAATTTTTGAAAAAGCTAGCTGACCGCAGTATTGATTTCTGAAAATGTTTTTGCTTAATGTGTTTTAAAATATTTGAAACTAAATAAGGGTTTTATGGCAAATTGATGTGTAAAAATATCAGACGGCTTATGAAAAAATTAGAAAATTAGTTAAAATTATCTTGCTTATTCTTGACGTTTCAATTTTTACTTTAGAATTCATTTTCAAGCGAACTGTAGGTACATAGAATATATTTAAAAAAAGGTGACGTGTTCTGATGTGGCGATCCACTTGACTTTACCATACAACCTGGCCCCTAAAATCATTTATAATCATGTAGGGGGGTTAGTTTTTGCATTTTTATACTTCTGGGGTCCCACTTATTATGAATACAAAATTTGGTTGTTGGTAAATGGCCAAGATTTTCATTTTTTGACCCTACACCCCTCCCCCCATTTTATGACGGTTAGTTTTTGCATTTTTAGACTTATGGGGAGAAATCCGCGGATATATCCAGGGCAACAATTTTTTTTTTTGTTCAGCTGTGTAATCAGCAGCCTAAAATTTTTATTTTTTTGCTGAATTTTTTTCTCTTTGCACGCCAAGAAATTTCTTCATTCTTCTTTATCCATGTAACATTGAGATATTTTGATTATTTAATTTATTTGGTAGTTTTGAATATATAGTAGACAATCAATGGTTCGTTAAATTGTAAATCTCGAATTAATAATATCTAATCAATTCTCAATCACTTCTATTTAATTAGATTATTTATATTGAGTTTTTTGAGACTTGCCTTCATGAACAATCTTAATATAAATATTCTTATAAAAGTCCAATTTGTCGATAGTTGCAAAATTAAAATTTCTAAAGAAATCGCCAAAGATTGTCGACTTATAAACTCGAGCTGTTGGGGCTCGATTTCCAAGGGGTGAATACAACTCTGTGTAATAAAAATTATCCATAACATATTAGCAGTATTTTCTTTTTGGAAAGACGGAGAGACTGGTAGAATTTCAATGGAGAATCGATGAAAGGCAGCTCAAGGATAATGAAAATAAGCTGACGTGTTCTGATGTGGCCATCGACTTGACTTTACCATACAACCTGCCCCTCACTTACATTAATATTTAATAAAAAATTTTATAATCATGTATGGGGTTAGTTTTTGCATTTTTAAACTCTTAGGGGCACACTGATTATGTATAAAAATTCGGTTGAGTTTGGTAAATGGCCAAGATTTTCATTTTTTGACCCTCCACCCCCTCCCTCCATTTTGGGCGGTTAGTTTTTGCATTTTTAGACTTCTGCGGGTCCACTGATTATGTATACAAAATTTGGTTGAGCTTGGTCAAACGACCTAGATTTTTAATTTTTAACCCCCCATCCACCCCCCTTAGTTTTGGGTAGATATGCACCAAAATCTAATCAGCTCTTAATCTCAATGGACCAAAGCTACGTGTGAAATTTGGTTTTGATATTCACACTAGTTTTTGAGCTAGCTCGTCCACAAAAATTTGCTAACGCAAAGACAACCAGACTAACAGACATTTTGACAAAACAATTATTATCTCAAAAAATATAATTCTTTCGATGTTCACTTATTAGAGCTTTTTTTAGAGCGAAATGCCATGGTTTTGCTCAATTTTTTTAATCAAAATAGTTTTAGCCGTTTTTGAGATATTTCGAAAAAAAAGAAGGAAAAAAAACACTTTTTTCATGCACGATTACAATACTTGACATTACCCTGTATGGTAAAGTAAAAACTGTATTGATTGTTATTAGGGAGATCCTTTCCCATGTTAAATAAAAAATATTAGATTATAACTAAAACTTAATTTATTATAATAGTTTAAGTCTCTATCTATGCTTTGGTGAAGTTTGAATCACACATTAGCGAGCAAAATTTTGAAAATAAAATTTTTTAAAATGTAATCATTTTCTTAAGAGTCTTATGGAAAATTAACATCTTGACACTTTCTCTTGAATTATACTCAGGCCCGTACCTGGCCCTGGCGGGTGTTCATTGCGTGCGCCGCACGCAGGCGTTCAAATAGTCAGGGATTTTTTTTGTTTTGTATGAGATTAAAAAATGAAATTTGTAAAAAAAAATTTCAAATCATTTAAAGTTTTTTTTTACAAATTTCATATTTTAATCTCATACAAAACAAAAAAATCCCTGGCGATTTGAACGCCTGCGTGCGGCTCACGCAATGAACACCCGCCAGGCACGGGCTGATTATACTACTATTAGTTGATTATATAAAGTTAAAAAAAACTAAAAATTAGCTTTTGGAAACATGCAGGTTTCTTTTTTCCAATAAAATATATCATTGGCCGACGAATTTACTTAGATATTTTCTTTAAAAAAATCACATGAATGCTATGTTTGGATGTAAACATAAACAGTATTAATACCAACGCATTGCCAAATCATACAAGAGTTACTATCAGCTGATTTAAATCAATCAAACTAACTTTTGTATTTAATTTTTTTTTTATAATTGTTTTTATTTCAAACATTCACGGCTTTCATACTATTTATTATTTTTCATTTGTATTTTACCTTATTTTATTAAATATTAGATACTACACTTCTTTTGACTCATTTGGAGCCAAAGGACCTCCTTAAGTAAATAACATTATACATCAGATATATTTTTTCTCGCTAAGTTTGATCTCATCAAAAAAACAACTTTAACAATACCTACAAGTAAAAACTGGAGTAAATTTTTCAAAAAAATAATCTATTCACTATTTCAGGGTAAGGGAATCGAGATCGACGGATGAAGAATCTGAGCCATCGAATTCGATTTCTGCCGAGGAACCGTGGAATCCTCTGAGCCAGTTACCCGATGCAGCTCTTGAGACGATGTTGGCTGTTCAGCCCAGTGAAAAGGCGAGAGCTGGACTGGAGGCCTGGATGGCACTGGGCGAGCAAGCCTTCGGAAATCCCGAAGAGACCGGCGATTACTTCGAAGGCGATATGGTCAGTGCACAAAAGCGTTCTACACCCTGAACTAAATCCAGCCGCTGTTTATAAACCACTTATAAAAATGTATTTTCTGATATACCTATAATCTGTTTTCGTATCTATACAGGGTGTTTCAGAAGGAATAGTAAATATTTTAGTAGGTGGTAGTATAGGCGAAATCCCATATATAACATGTGTCCAATTTTTATTGAGTACAGAGATACAGCTGTTAGTATGTAACCCAATATCGGCATACTGAGCATGTCTAAATACGTGCAGCATGTTTACACGCTACAGTACAGTAGACTTGGCCAACAAAACACAATGAAAACTTCAATGTATACTAAAGCACAACTTGACAACTTGAACATCAACACTCTATTGCTGACATTCGATAAATACGCCCATAGCAACCGGTGTACCAAGAGACGAAACGAAAATGCATTGAACTCAGCTGTATCTCTGTACTCAATAAAAATTGGACACATGTTATATGGCATTTTTTATTGCAATTCGTCTATACTACCACCTCCTAAAACATTTACTATTCCTCCTGAAACACCCTGTATAAAAAATTTCTGTTGCTCAGAAATTTACTTATTCAAGATGCTATTTGAGAACGTTCCCTAATATACCTCAGATGCAGTTCAATCTTTCCCCTACTCCCACATGCGCAGAAAGTCAAAAATATTTTCACTGCGTCGTTTCTTGGATCTGCGCAACATTGCATTCTTACCGACGCTAAAAGACAAAGAATAAAAAAACACTTCATGAAACAGCTCAATGCGAAATTCCAGATGAGAACAGTATAGTTAGGTTGAGAGAATTAACTAAAAATCTCAAATGCACCAGCTGAATAAGTTTTTTAGATATAGAAAAATTGAGTGATTTTAGTGCGATTTTGACAAGTCGACATCTCTCACTTGACATGCCATGAGAGAAAAAAATAAAACCATCAAAAGTACCTAACTTTTAACATTTTTTATACAAAACAAATACCGCTTGATACAATTATTTTAACAGAAAAATATTTGTTATATCTTCAGTTAATGATTAACCGACTTCAAAAAAGGAGGAGGTTCTCTATTCGACTGATTTTTTTTTTGTATCTATGTTACCTCATATCTCCGCCAATTGTGAACCGATTTTGAAAAAAAAATTGCGTTGGGTTCAGTCTAGCTTCCAATTGGTCCCGTTTTTTTCATTGGAATTAGACATTTTTGTTAAGTTTGTTCAGGCCTAACTTCTTTGTTTATGAACCGATTTCGATTATTCTTTTTGTATTGGAAAGGGGTATCTTAGGGATAATGCCATATCAATTTGGTCAAGTTCTGATCATATGATCAACGACGAAATAACGTAAATCTCCAATTCTTATGAGCAAATAATCGAAATTATGATAAATAAAATCTTTTATAAAGGTATTATATTAAGTCACTATTAATAACATCACTAAAAGAGAAAAATAAAAATAATTTTTATAAAAAAAATAAAACCGACTTCAATAAACTTAAATGCAACAAATAAAATAAAATGCACTAAAAGGTATAAAATAATTATTCTTATTTCGTTACAACTAAACGACGAAATATTAACATGGAATTACTTTTTGAAGTCGGTGCCAAACATATACATTTTATGAGTCGCACTTGACGGATCTTACTTAGTACGTTTGGCGGGTACGCTCGCTTATAGGTATAGTTTGTTTGGCACCGACTTCGAAAAGTAATTTCATGTTAATATTTCGTCGTTTAGTTGTAACGAAATAAGATAATTATTTTATACCTTTTAGTGGATTTTATTTTATTTTTAAGTTATTATTATTTTATTTGTTGCATTTAAGTTTTTTGAAGTGGGTTTTATTTTTTTTTATAATTCAAAATAATTTCAAGAAAATTACGATTGTTATTTAATGAAACAGTCGCTTTTACATCAATCGGGAAAGGGTTTGCGTTTTAAATATGCAAATTTCAAATTTCTACGTATAAAGGATACTTATAAATATGTGTATTAAAAGTTTTAAAAGGATTGCAAGAAAATCGATTTATTAGGAAACGTTCTTAATAACGTTTTATCTACTCTTATTAAACGAGTAAAAATTGTATATTTGTTTGTAATATATATTTGTATCTTAGTTCTATTTTGAAAACGGCTTTACCGATTTTGATTAAATTCAAGGGTTAGGGGGTTTTTGGGGTGACAATTCGATCTGTCACGGTCTCATCGTCGACAAAATTGTTTTTGATGGGTTTTTTCGTAATCAAATTAATTATTCTCAGGTAGACAAATCCCATTCTTAGGGTTTTAAAAAAGGTTTCCCTTTTCCTTTTGTGCTCAGGCAGACAATGGGTCGGGTAAATCCTTTATTCTCAAAGGCCTTGAAGCAGTATTGTTAAATTGAAAGTTTTTGCCGAGAGTAGCAGAATTTTTATATATTGAAGGAGACAATAAAAGAGTGTGTCTTCTGCTGGAATTATAAATTTTATTTATTTATAACGAGACTATAGTTTCGAGGCTTTGCCCTCTTCATCAGTCTATTACAATGTATTCACAGGAATTAATTTATGAATGAAAGTTTTACATTTTTCATGTGTTAAGGTTATAAATTACATAGAGTGGGCAAGTTAAGAATTGTCAATGTAAAACTTTCATTCATAAATTAATTCCTGTGAATACATTGTAATAGACTGATGAAGAGGGCAAAGCCCTCGAAACTATAGTCTCGTTATAAATAAATAAAATTTATAATTCCAGCAGAAGACACACTCTTTTATTGTCTCCTTCAAGCAGTATTGTGTTTTTGGTTTGTTGTTCTCCCTAAACGTTAGAATTATTAATAAACGTTTTATAATTGTTTTTATAAAGAACCTTATTTATTTAATAGAATAAAAAATAATCAAGAATTTGTTTAAAAATATCTTTCGCATAAGCAGGTCTCAATTTTCTGAAAAAATAACACAGTGGTCGAATACATTATACCTATATATTTGTATTTTTTTTAATTTGAAAACGGCTTTCAAATAAAAATCGACCTTTTTATTAGAATTTTAAATTAAAAATAATATTAAAATAAAGCTTTTAACTGAAGGAAGAAGTTACCGAGCATCGCTCGGTGCCTCCAGGTACTATTAGACTTAAACGACCATTTAGAAATAGACCTGACATCATCTCTGGTTTAACTCTAGCGTTATTTACTTTTCTATAAGTGCGATTTCTCTTAGACTTCAATGTTCAGTTATGTTGACGTCATTCGTTTTAAAGCTTTAGCATTTTTTATTAGTTTTTAATAGATTTTACTATTGGTTTCGTGGGCGATTTTTTTCAACATGTATAACATTTTGTTTCCCAATGCTCTCTGATGACGTCATTCCTAGAGGTTTAGTATTTTGCTTATACAAACCATCCGTTGTACTCAGTGATCTGATGATTTTTTGTTTTATTTTTTTCGAATTATTTGTATATATATGGGCATGAAATTGTAGATGGGAGGTTAACGCAAGTGATTGCTTTAAATGGAATTAAAAAGAAGAAAATAATAATAATTACTTAGTTCAAGTTTATTGAATGAAAATTAATTTTTTCATGCTTTTTGGACTTTAGGGGATTGTGGCAAAAATACATACACGCAATAATTTCAAACCACCGGAGAAATCTAAGGCAAAGCAGTAAGATTATTATTGTACGAGCTTTTCGTGCGTGCCTTCGGCACGCCCTCGAAGCTCGGCCCTCCGGGCTGGTGCCCTGGCGGGCAGCGTCTCGGTCCAAAAATTTTATTCCTCTTAAAAAACAACACTCCAAATGTATACCGGTAAACTACCGAAAATACATCGTCTCTTAAAAGTTTCGCCTCTTTAACTTTTGAGTGGCGGGAGGGGGGGGGGAGGAATAATGATCAATATATTTAATGTTTCTTAATTCAAAATGAATTGGAGTCTTTCATTTCAAAATTCGAGTCCAAATTAGAAATTAGAATTTCAAATTTGCCTGGTTAATGAAAATCGATTGGAGCCGCGCTGACAATTATATTTCAAATTTGCCTCGTTAATTAATATATATTCAATGTTTCTTAATTTAAAATCTATTGGTGTTTTTTCATTTTCATTCGAGTTCAAATGAATACAATATTATCTCGACACAAAGTCCAAATCAAAAATATCTAGTTTTAGTAAGAGAAATCAAGATAGAAATATTAATGTCGCAATGGAGTAATCGGTAGAGCCAATGACTATAGTTCAAGACACAACGGGGAAAAACCCAAAGTACACAAACATATACAAGAAAATAGGTATAATTTAAAAACTAACAATATAATATAAACCTTTTTATTTTTATTCTACTAAAAAAAAAGAGAAAAACTGAAAACAGGTTTTTGTTCTTGTAACTTTTCCTGTAAAATAAATTAACGAAAACATCTTAAAAACCAACAACTTTATATAATCAATGCACTTAACACTGATTATTCTAAATAAACCTTAAATATCTAAAGCCTAAGCAAAAAAAAAGCAGTATAAGCCTTAATGTACTAGGCAGGAGACTGCAAATAGAAACTAATTATAAAACATATGTATAAAATCTGTAACCTTATAGAATAATATTACTAATGTAAAAACCTACTGTATAACATTGTAAATAAAGTTTTTTTAATGTCAAAAAACTATAGTTCAAGAGTTCGTCGGTTCGATTCTAGGCAAGAGCGTAATTTTTTTAGAGAAATTTCTCTAAGCGTTGTTACAAATTAATCTAGATGAATATTATATAGTATTTATAATTTTCTCATTAATATATTAAAGAATAATTAATACATTAACGAGAATTGTTTTGATCGCGCTTTTTAAACAAGATATACAGGGTGGTGACTTGGCCGACTGCAGCATAGCGATTACAATGTTAATTTTTGAATGTGCATTTATTTGCTCCCCTAATTATTTTAGAGTTAAAGTTCTTATAGGTTTTTTGTAGAGAAAAAAATACTGAATCCGAACATATTTTTGTTTTCAAATTTTGAAATTTCAGAACCGTAATAATCAACATTATAAATAATTGTATTTTTACAAAAATCACTGAGGCCATGGAATTATTAAAACAAACAAGGCATTTTCATTTGTTGTTTCTATTTGACGTTTAATAGTGATGTCTTTAGTGATTATTTTAGAGCATAATTAGAATACAAAAAACTGAGCAGAATTAAAATTCTAAAAAATAATTACATCAGATTTTGTCTAATTCATAATTTAAAAGTCCAAAAAAAACGATTTTAAAAATGTAGATATTTATTTAAAAAATTTAAATTCAAAACTTTTATTGTTGTCGATTGTTTAAGTTTTATTGTTTATTTAAAAGCTCGTTCTAAACTTCATCTACGTGAATCTACTATTTTTATTTATCAATGACGAATACAAAACTCAGCCCATTCAAATTTAACCAGTTTCTCATTATGAGTAATCAATAAATTCTAATAAGAATTGATTTTAAAAAGTTCAAATATAACAAACGTCACTTAGAAACAACAAATGAAAATGCCTTGTTTGTTTTAATAATTCCATGGCCTCAGTGATTTTTGTAAAAATACAATTATTTATAATGTTGATTATTACGGTTCTGAAATTTCAAAATTTGAAAACAAAAATATGTTCGGATTCAGTATTTTTTTCTCTACAAAAAACCTATAAGAACTTTAACTCTAAAATAATTAGGGGAGCAAATAAATGCACATTCAAAAATTAACATTGTAATCGCTATGCTCAGTCGGCCAAGTCACCACCCTGTATATCGCGAGAATACTGCTGGTTGAAACTATTCGAGTCTGCTGAGTCATACATTGATATGGATCACCAAATGAATTTGAAATCTGAGATGTTATATATTCAATCTCCCAGTCCAGCGCGCTAGATCTGTTAACACGTATGTTAGGTGTTTGCCATTAATTAATCGTATGTTTCCTGTATTTGATTCGATAGAGAATCGAAAGCAGGTGATTTTTTTCAAATATTATGTGAAAATAATATCCGAATTAATATATTTCTAACTTGAAATAATGAAGTTAAATCGAATATTATTTGGCACCGACTTCAAAAAGTGATTTCATGTAACAATTTCAACGTTTAGTTGTAACTAAATTATTGGATAAAAAATACTTGGTAGGTTTCACATTAAGATATAAAAATAAAACAAATTTATTTTTTAAGCGACTTCAAAAAAGGAGGAGGTTCTCTATTCGACTGAATTTTTTTTTTTTTTTTTTTTGTGGCTATGTTACCTCATATCTCCGCCAATTGTCAACCGATTTTGAAAAAAAAATTTGCATTGGGTCCAGTCTAGCTTCCGATTGGTCCCATTTTTTTTCGTTTTTTTTCATAGGTATTAGACCTTTTTTATTAGGTTTGTTTAGACCTAACTTCTTTGTTTATGAACCGATTTCGATGGTTCTTTTTTATCCGAAAGGGGGTGTCTTAGGGATGTTTTCATATTAATTTGGTCAAGTTCCGATGATATGATCACTATTAATAACATCACTAAAAAGAGAAAAATAAAAAAAAATTTTAAGAAAAAAATAAAAACCGACTTCAAAAATTAAATGCAACAAATAAAATACACTAAAAGGTATAAAATAATTATTATCTTATTTAGTTACAACTAAACGACGAAATATTAACATGAAATCACTTTTTGAAGTTGGTGCCAAACATATACCTTTTATGAATCGCACTCGATGGATCTTACTTAGTTCGTTTGGACCGCGGTACGTTCGCTTATAGGTATAGTTTGTTTGGTACCGACTTCAAAAAGTAATTTCATGTTAATATTTCGTCGTTTAGTTGTAACTAAATAAGATAATAATTATTTTATACCTTTTAGTGTATTTAATTTGTTGCATTTAATTTTTTGAAGTCGGTTTTTATTTTTTTCTTAAAAATTATTTTTTTGGAGAGACTTTAATCTCGAATATTTCGGGTGGCTAACCCATCTTGAAACCTACCAAGTATTTTTTATCCAATAATTTTAAAAAATGTTTCACCAAGTAGTAACACCAAATTACTTAAAAACTAGTAACTAAATTAGATAATTGTTTTATACCTTTTAGTGGATTTTATTTGATTTTTGAGTTCTTATTATTTTATTTGTTGCATTTAATTTTTTTGAAGTCGGTTTTATTTTTTTGGTATCTTCATTTGATCTGAATTGCTGCTCAGACAGGCCATGCGCCATCGATTGAAACAAGTGGACATCAGAAGAGCAATGTCTGGTGAATATAGCGGATGGGGTCAAACTTCCCAATTGAGTCTTTCCAAATAGTTTTTGAGCGGTTTTGTGGAAAATCGGCGTTCAATGTTTCTATGAAACCCAATTTCCTTGTTTTTGAAATATTCCCAATGATTTCAACCGATGTGAAATTGCTTTTTGAGTCACTCCTAATGTATGTGCGCGTCTTCGTACACTTTCGGCCTTCCGCTACGTATGTCAAATTCACCTTTCTTAAACTTTTGAAACCACTCACGGTAACTTCTTTCACTTAAGGCAGCCTCACCATATGCTTTTACAAGCAATTGATGCGGCTCAGCTGCAGATTTTTTCAAATTGAAGAAGTAAATCAAAAGTTCCCGCATATGACGCTTATTCGGCTCAAAACTCGACATTTTTGCACACAAAAAAATATAATATACTGATGAAAATTCAGTAAGATTGTTTTTTTTAATGCAATCGAATGCAAGAAGGGGTGTACCAGTAAAGATGCAGCCCCTATGGATCTCGAAAGACCCTTGCATTACCGAAGAGAAGGGAAAGTTGATTAAGTGAGAGGGTGTAGACGTAGGTGTCTATGCACTCCGGTTTTGAAGGTTTTAAGGTTACGTTGTTGACAAAAATACCTACATCCTTACGATAATTAAGTTTTAATTCTGACAATTTTAATCATATCTTACTGGTGGGACCAACTTTGTCAAATGGCGGAAACACATTTGTACACCTTATTAATTATTACAACTAGTTGAAAGGTTAAAATATTCCAATTTCAGTAGATCCACATGCAGTGGCTAGATAATAAATTCTAATATCTTCGCTTTAGGGCCAGTTGTATAGTCGGTTGGTAAACTCTTTTTAAACGTTGACAAAGGGTAAAACCTTAGAATTCACCTTGTACCCTGATTGATGGCCAATCAGATGACAGGCACTTTCATCTGATTGGTCATCCCGTCGGGCACAAGATGAATTCTAAGGATTTACCCTTTCTCAATGTTTAAAAAGAGTTTACCAACCGACATACAACTGGCCCTTAGAGTGTAAACCTGATAACTCCATTTTTTATCATATATGACATATTATTAGCGTTCGAAAGAAAAAGAAATACAGCATTGTCAAAGTAAAACCGCTACTTAAAATTACTATCGTAAGTTGTAGAAAAAAATGTGAAAAATATTTTTTTCCATAACAACAATATTAAGTTTAGTTTGTTTTTTCTCTCCTCTGTAAAATTTCCTTGTTGTGAGCTAGCAGGTTTACTCTCTAAGACGACGATATAATAATAATATATTTCTATTCAAATTTATTTAATTTTTAATTTACTCTATTAGGGTATGGTGAAATATAATATATTAATCTGTTATTAAAAAGTGGATTTTACTAAAAAATCTTCAAATGAATTTTGGCTTTGAATTAGAAAAGAATTTCCTGCAATTTCATAATTTGGTCTTACCTTTTACAGGCCTGCCCATCCTCCTCTAGCCTCAAGGCTTAGGCTCCCACCCCTTATACATTTTATTCACTTCTAAATAATTAGAAGAGCTTTTTAATACCTATTGAATCACCCACAGAAATTTCAAAGATGCACTCAATATTCAAAATAATTTGTTCTTTTTGATTGTAAGTTGACTCGTCCAAGTATTTAATAATGGTTACTACTAATGGTCATTATGTTCAAAATGTAATTTAGAATGGTCATTCCTCAAGTATTAGATGAGAATCGGGGTATAAGTGGGATTTCAATAACAGTAATAAATATAAACTTTACAAAATTATCAATAATTTTTAACATTTTAACTTTCTTAAAAAGAAAATTCAAAATGCACGTGGTCCCCTTTTAAGTTCAGATCCACAGACTAGGTCCCTGTCAGCTATACCCATGTTTGGCACATGCCTAGGGCAGTGTACTACTTGTGTAGAGCAAGGAACCCTAGAGCACTTATATTTATTTCTGAGGAACCCCTAGCATTAAAATATAAAATAATTAATAATTCGTCAAAATATCAACATCATACTACTTTTATAGCTTCCAAATATAACATACTCGCCTCCGATGATGGTGTTGACAAATTTTAAAAATTTGCTAGATTTCGGTGAAATTGAGTACAAAAAACGTGCATTTTAAATTACAATACCTAACATTTTTATTTTCATGAATAATATGATTATTAAATTTTTTGGTAATGTCATTGGGATACCCATATGCCCCTTAACAAAAATGGTATCACTGAGACAATAATAACACCTTCTTAAGTATCAATAGTTTTATTTGACTATAAGGAAACGAGCATTTCGTGCGTGCCTTCGGCACGCCCTCGAAGCTCGGCCCTCCCGGGCTGGTGCCCTGGCGGGCAGCGTCTCGGTCCAAAAATTTTATTCCTCTTAAAAAACCACACTCCAAATGTATACCTGTAAACTCCCGAAAATACATAGTCTCTTAAAGGTTTCACCTCATTTTCGTCCTGACACAGCTACAGAAATGAGGCTCTAGATATGAATCTGGTAGTATTTTTTTTCTATAATCTACAGCATTGTGATATTTTTTGTGTGGAAATATGTAGATTTATTTAAATAAGTGGGATCGTGTGAGGAAGAGAATTATATTATATCATTTTTTTTTTAAATTTGGGATCGATAATCGATATAAGGCTCCAAATATTTAAAAGAGATCAATCAGGTGTTGTTTGTATGACAGGCTGCTCCCTCCAGTATTGCCATGTGAAAGTCAGTTCAATTTTGTAAAAATCAAAAAATAAGAATAACAAAATTTAGATTTTTAATGAATTATAAAAAAGTGGCAAATTTTTAAAAAATAAACAAATAATATATAAAATATGAATCAAATAAGATGTGATTAATTTCTTTTTCTGTGCGCAAAGAAAAGTGAGGGGGGGGGGATAATTATCAATAAATTTAATGTTTCTTAATTTAAAATCAATTGGAGTCTTTCATTCCAAAATTCGATTTTCAATTACAATTATATTTCAAATTTGCCGCAAAGACGGCATCAGCGCTCCCTGACGGCAGCATTACGTCAGCGTTGCGGCAAATTAATCTAGATAAATATATATAGTAATACTTAGACTCTAAATTTAGTATTTTTTCTTTACATCACAAATTTCTTGAGGGGAGATACTAGCAACTACTATTTTTGTTTTTTTTCTTTTTTCTTTTATTGACCTCTAGGCGCGGAACCCCAAACCTCCCTTTGTGGAACCCAGGTTGAGAATCACTGACAATGAAATTTTAGATTTAACTTGAGGTCGGATAGACAGAATACAACAATGTTATGTTTTTACTGGCCTACAGAAATTATTTCTTTTCTTCTGGCGTTTTTGAATCTCGGCGGACCAATTTGAAGATAGGAAACTCAAAAGAATCAGTTCAAATAAGCGTAGGCTATAAGTGAAAGTCGAGTGGCATTAAATGTTTTTATAACAGAAAACAAAGAAATGAGTCATTCGCCAACATGCGATTAAATATAGTAGAAATTATCCTGACAGTTTAATTTGCAATTTACCTTTAAATAAATAGCAATTAAGGAAACAAATACAAAATCACCAAGTGATAAAAACAACAACAACAACAACAACAACAACAGGCAACCGGACAGGATTAGAATATCATTTAGGGAAAGTGTAAAAGGGCAGAAAGAAATTAAAACTTGGTAATGTTTCTGATAAAATGTGCATATAGGTATGTGGTATCAATTTGCAAAATATAAATTACCATGTTTCTCTTTATTTGTTTGTTTATTTCGATTAAAATATAATTAGAATTTTAACCCAAACTTTCCTTATAAAAAATTTATCTTTTTTTTTTATTTAGAATACTATCATATCGTAGGAGTGTGTATAGTGAATATTAACTTACGCACACATGACACGCCTACCAAGTGACCATCAAACTACAAATCACAGTGGCGGAAAATGTCCGTCAATTCTTATTATTTTTAGATTATATATATAAATATATATACTAGCTGACGCCCGGACCTTTGGCCCGGCGTCACCTAGCCCCTGGCGGGCAGCGTCTCGTTTTATGGTTAACCCTAGGATGCATGACTGTCACGGTATACATATTTACATGACATGGGTGAAATATACCCATTATGAGAAAACACAATAAATATTATTTATAAACCATATTTATTTGACCATTTTAACATTTTGTTATTAACATAACATAAACTAATTATTTTACAACGTTAAGACAATTATTACATTTATATATAGTGTGTTCCTTACATATTGGCTTATTACAAGAAATACATATTGTCTGTCACATTTTCTATATTTTTTGTTCGACACATATAACAGCGTGGTTTTATATTTAACAAGCTGCAAGGCCCGCCTTCGGCGGCCTTCTTGCTAGACAGGAGGCAGGCCCACTGGACCCCCAGCCCTCGAACCCCACCCCACCAACCCGCACCCCAGCCCCCGCATCACCCCACTACACCCATTGACCCTCACCTAAACCCTCCACACCACCCTTCAACCCCACCCCTGTACCCAGTTTTTTTCATTTCTAGCCTTCTAGTGACCCACAGATTATGGCTCCATATCCATATTATTCACACTCTCACTGCTACTACTATCACTATCAATTGCATTTCTTGGCAATGAATTATAATTTGGGTCAATATCTTCATTGAGAGCTGCATCTTCAACAACTCCATAATCAGAATCTTCACTTGATTCTGATCCAACATACGAAGTTTCGTCGAGCCATTGCAGCACAGTTTCTTCAAAATCAGGATCGGTATATTTGACAGATTACCTTTTCCTACCACGTGTCGATGCCATTTCTACAAAAGAGGCTGCATCTAAAGCTAATATAAATATAATATAGAATAGAAACCTACCGAATTACAACTATTTTCTACGATTGAAAACACAACCACAAAACACAAAACAGCTTCGGCAGATTACAACTAATTAACGTAGTAAAGGACACAAATTCAAGAATGAGAATGGAAAATCGCTAATAATTAGTATACCAACTAAAATTAAATGAATGCACCAAATTTTAAACTAGAGAAGGTGAATTTGAATGTCACAAATTAGTTCGGGTACAAAATACCCATGTCATGTAAATAATGGTAAAAATAATATGTAAATATTTAAATAACAATAAATTTACGGTACACGATAACACTTCTATTTTATTCATAACTAACCAATAGAGGAATTCATGACATTTGATTACATTTCTTACACATCTTATCAGTAAAAAACAGAATTTTATTACAACGTGGGTATAAACTAACCATGTTATGCATCCTAGGGATAAAATTTATATAGATAATAGCTGACCCGACCACGCGTTGCTGTGACTAACTCTTATGCTTCAAATAATAATAGTTTTGAAAATAAATTGAAAATGCAAATAATTATAGAATAGGTATTAAAACATTAAATGAATTATAGATTACTTGTCAAAATTGTTCTCTTAACCAAAAATAATATTGACAGATGAAAGATTTCCAAAAAGCCATTATCGGCCATCTTGTTTGTTTGCTTTTACCCACAGAGAGGCGCTGGCGTTGAAAAATATATTTTTTGCATGCCACGGGTGTGATATCTATAAAAACATTATATATAAACACTCGTATATTTGAATGGAATGTTGTGTGAAAATTTCAAAGAAATCGGTCAAGACTTTTCGGATATCCTTCAACGTATCACTTAAGCGTAACAATACATTTTTATTTATATAGATATATATATAAATATTAAATCCTATCATTATGTGATTAGTTGTAAGACAATTTTAATGTTATTTGGTTATAGTCCAGTCAAATTGTGTTTTTATCAGTAAAGTTTTGGGGTAGTTCTGATTTTTTGCATATATATGTTTTTTGGGGCGTTGAATCCAAATCTGAGGTCTCCCACCAAAATTTCGTTACGCAACATTTCAGAAAATGCAAAAAATGGTGAAATTTTCCATTTTTTGCCGGTTTTTCGCTTATAACTCGAAAACTATCAACTTTGCGTAAATAAGGTTCCTATTCGAAATGAAAGCTCATAAAATCTCCTACAAATTTCATTATTTAGGTTTTTTCTCAGACGCTAGTTGAAAATTGGCCTATATTTTCTGTTTCGCCAAATCCCCAAAACTTCCACTTTTTTGATACTTTCCCATTTTGACCATTAAGGAGCACGTTTTCGACAAAGACCAGTCTAAACATTTTTAAACTTGATTAAATTTTCTACAATTCAAACAATGTTTAATCTTGATTGGATAAATAGTAATCCGTGCCGAAATGAGGTTGAAGTTTTTAAAAACTGCAATTTTTTGAAAAATCTAGTTTTTCCTTCATAACATAAAAACCACTCATTCTAAAAACTTGATTCCCTGTCTCATTCTCTAGGAAAATTTTATTGACTTGAACTTTTATTTGGACTTCTTTTTTGTTAAAACTCTTAGATTTATAGGTATCCAGCATTTTCCATGACACTTCTGAGGATTCGGATCATATCATGTCATGGAAAATGGATATATATAAATCTAAGAATTTTATCAAAAAAGTAGTCCAAGTAAGCGTTCAAGGCAATAAAAATTTCCTAGAGAATAAGACAGAAATCAAGTTTCTAGTGTGAGTGGTTTTTATTTTATGAAGGAAAAACTGAGATTTTTTGCAAAAAAAATAAATACGAGGAGGGCGGGGGGGGGGGGAATTAATAAAATGCTTCATTCTTCGCGACACGGCAGTGTTTAAAACTTTTTCTTCCTTAGCAGAAGCATAGAAAAACAATTTTTTTTCCTTCTTTTTCTTAATTATGACCCCTTGAAACCCTGAAGAAGGAGGAAAGAATCCTCCGAAACGTCCCCTGGGCTACTTTCCATTACTTTCAATTAAAAGTTCTGCCTACCCGTCTCTCTCCAGAAAAAATTTCGTGCAAATAATATACTATATATGTTTACAATACAAATAGATAGGAAATTTACAACATTGCATATAGTAAAGAAATACTAAATCTATTATATTGATAATATCACATTAACTCATTGAAAAAATGTAAAAATAAATTGTAACTTTACATTTTTCTTGTATTAATTAGATACGTATTAGTAAATAAGCTGACGTGTTCTGATGAGACCATCCACTTGACTTTACCATACAACCTGGCCCCTAAAATTATTTATAATCATGTAAGAGGGGGGGGGTTAGTTTTTGGATTTTTAGAATTCTGGATGTCCACTGATTATGTATACAAAATTTGGTTGAGTTTGGTAAATGGCCAAGATTTTCATTTTTTGACCCTACATCCCCCCCCATTTTGGGCGGTTAGTTTTTGCATTTTTAGACTTCTGGGGTCCCACTGATTATGTATAGAAAATTTGGCTGAGTTTGCTCAAATGGCCTAGATTTTTAATTTTTAACCCCCCTTAACTCCACCCCCCTTAATTTTGGGTCGATATGCACCAAAATCTAATCAGCTCTTAATCTCAATGGGCCAAAACTACGTGGGAAATTTGGTTTGGATATTCAAACTAGTTTTTGATCTAGCTCATCCACAAAAATTTGGTAACGCACAGACTAACTAACAGACGGACAGACTAACAGACATTTTGACAAAACAATTATTATCTCGAAAAATATAATTTTTTCGATGTTCACTTATTAGAGCTTTTTTGTAGAGTGAAATGTCATGGTTTAGCTCAATTTTTTTAATCAAAATAGTTTCAGCCGTTTTTAAGATATTTCGAAAAAAAGAAGGAAAAAAAACACTTACTTCATGCACGATTACAATGCTTTACCATACCCTGTATGGTAAAGTAAAAATATGTTGTAAAATTACAATATTACTAAAAAGTTTTGAGGCCAGACTTCCCATTTTTTATAGTAAAATTAGATAAGAAATTTTTAACAGTATACCCATTATAAACTGGATAGAAAGTAAAGTCTTAGAAAGTGTATTCTGGGGAAAAAAATGTCACTTTTCGTACCTACTCTTTATAAGGAATCGACAAAAATATCTCAAAACGGTTGTAAAATAATGGAAAATTACTAATCCTGTATTAGTATCAATTCTTAGGTTTTCTTCAAAGAATTTTAGATGTAAGGAAATATGATGATGGGGACCTTGAAAGGCTAATTTAATGGAATGCTACTATAGTAAAAGATTTATTATTTATTCATATTATTTTTTTCTTAGGTTCTAGTTTCAAAACCAGGAAAGTTCAGAAATGGTTTACGAGCAGAAGTCACACGATGGCCAAATGGGAAGATTCCATATGTCATCACTGGGCAATTCAGTAAGTAATGTTTATATTGATAGTAATAAAAAAACAGTGATGGAATTGTTTACAAAAAAAAAAAAATTGATTTGCCAAACGGATAAACGATATGTGAATTGAAAAAATTTTGGTTTGATAGGAATAGCATAAATGTTGATTCATACAGAGAAATCAATGAGTTTTTCTGCTTGATGCACATAAATGTACATAAATCGAAGTTTCGTGTATTTGATTCGATCGCGAATTAAGAAAATTTAAGGAATAATTTAAAAAATAATCTTCATGACAATATCTTTGAAATTAAGAAAGAATATTCAGATAGAATAAATACTAACCTCGTCGTTAAAAGAAAAGCCTAAACTCGCAGGCAGCCGATGATCTCGTTGCTCAAGTGATTTTGTCACCTTTAACAAAATTATTGCAAAATTACTAAACTACATAAATATATATCGAGAGAGGAACTTTTGAAATTAAACAATCTATAAATCAAATAAAATTTGAAATTTGAAACGAAAAGAAAACACTCTAATGAGAAATATTTAAAAAAATATTATATTAAAGAATTAAGTTTGATATTACTATTATAGAAATAAATAGATAGATAATAGAAACATACCTGAGAGACCCTGATGTGAGACTGGGGTCATCTCGATGAAACGATGGCTTCTTCCTATAAAAATAAGCAGTTATTAATTTAAAAGTATATATGTTTATAAATATATTTTTTAAGTTACCTGATTTGATCGAAAAGAGAATCCCTCGTTGGACGACATGAATGATTAAGTAGAAATGGGCAACTGAAATATAATAATTCAAATTTTCTATTTATTATAAAAATTGAATAATTTCAAGAAAACTATCAAAAATTAAATTATTGAAAGATTTTAATCAACTAATTTAAATGAATGAATTGCCAAAAATTTAAATTTGATAATGTATTTAGACTGTGATCAAAATTAATTTGTCAAATTAAATACAGGAAACTTATGATTAATTAATGGCAAACACAAAACACCTAACATACATGTTAACAGATCGGGCGCTCTGGACTAGGAGATTGAATATATAACATCTCAGATTTCAAATTCATTTGGTGATCCATATCAGTGTTTGATATAAAAAGTGTCATGCGAGCTAAACGCGAAAATGATGCTGGATTATAGCCAAATAGATCACATCTTTTTCATTCTCTCTTGGATTCAGTAGACTCTAATATCTTCAACCAGCAGTAGTATCGAGATATATATCTTGTTTAAAAAGCGCAATCAAAAACACTTCTCGTTAATGTGGTAATTATTCTTTGATATATTAAAGAGAATATATATATATCCTGGCGGGGAGCGTCTCGTTTTATGGTTAAAATTAATATAGATAATAGCTGACCCGACCACGCGTTGCTGTGACTAACTCATATGCTTCACGCCTAAACCACTGGACGTATCGAAACTATATTCGCAACATATGTCCGTTTGGTGCTCCGACTGGTATATCTAAATTTTGGGCCAGGTTTATAATTAATGAATTAATTATATATTACTTGTCAAAATTGTTCCCTTAACCAAAAATAAGATTGAAAGATTTCCAAAAAGCTATTATCGGCCATCCTGTTTGTTTGCTTTTACCCCCAGAAAGGCGCTGGTGTTGTTTCCACGAAAAAAATATTTTTTTACATGCCACAAGTGTGATATCTATAAAAACACTATATAGAAAAACACTCGTGTATTTGAATGGAATGTTGTGTGAAAATTTCAAAGAAATCGATGAAGAACATTCGGAGATACTTCAACGTATTACTTAAGCGTAACAGTACATTTTTATTTATATAGATTTAATTTCTTAGTGTTGCTTTCTAAATTTTAGAGAAAGCAACTTTTTTTCGCAAATTTTATCCATTGAAAAAGGGAGAAATTCTACCGAAACGTTTGGTTTTTTAAATAAACGTGTTCAGGATTGTGTTTTTATAAAAGATTTGTATTTTTTTATAGTTAAATAATTTATTTGTTAGAGATTATAGTTCCGAAGGTTTTACCTTCATCATCAGTCCTTTTAATTAGACATATTTTATCCGTAATTTCTCAAAAACCCGATGTAGGTCAATTCGTTTTTTCGTAATAGCAAGCATGCGTTTTGTTCGGATTGGTGTTGATTATTGTTTTTTGTTTGTAGCGCGTAAGGAGCACGAATTAATTCACAAAGCCATGTGGGAATATGGTAATCGCACATGTGTCCGTTGGATGGACGTGCATCGCAACATGTCACCTGACTATGTGATTATCACCTCGGAGAAGACCGGCTGCTGGTCAAATGTGGGCCGTGTGGGCGGCGAACAGCAGCTCAATCTCGAAGTAAGCATCGCTCGCTATAAACAACGACACTCACTTTAAAAACGAGAAAAAAACATATGGTCTGGTGGGGATTCTACGGTAACTGTAGGGCCGCGATCTGACGATGGATTCTTATAGTAATCAACAAAATAAGACGAAAATCAAGAATACCATTTTTCGAGATTTCTCTTAGTTTTCGAGATATCGAGTTTAAAAAATACTGTTTTTTGAATTTATTTTCTTTTATTTTCCAATTGTTTTTTATAGAAACCACGGAAACCGTAGTATCACGGGTTCTTCTAGAGCAAGATAAAATAAGTAGGAAAGTAAAAATAAAATTTTAAACTAAAAATTTGAACTAAAATTGAGTTTATGGACTGCTGTGATGTTTCAAATTGTCTCAAGTGAGCGTCAGTGGGCGTTGACAATTTTCACAAGTTCGGTTCTATTCATCAATCTCGGTTCATTTAGATAAAAAAATGAGTTTCCGAATAAACTTTGAAAGGTTCGGTTAAGATATATTCAGTTCGGCTCGGTTCAGCTCGTATATCTTCATTTCGGGCTGGTTTACGAGCCGAACAATTGAAATATAAAAGAAAATAAATAAAAAAACAGTTTATTTTATTTTATTTTATTTTTAACCTAAAAAAAAAAAAAAAAGAAAATAAATAAAAAAACAGTATTTTTTAAACTCGAAATCTAGAAAACTAAGCGAAATCTCGAAAAATGTTATTCTTCATTTTCGTCTTATTTTGATGAGTACTATAAGAATCCATTGTCAGTTATTGTAGAATTGCCTGTCTGGTCACCATACAACTTTCACATTTTCATTTATTTGAAGTCATCGCGACACTCCTAATTTACAACCCCTTTCTTTAATTCAATCGGATTAAAAATTTGACACAACTAATAACTCATGACACTTGATAAATACACTAATTCGTTTTTGAGAAACTCAAAAGGAAGGGGTTGTTGTAAATTAGTAGTGTCGCGATGACTTCAAATAAATAAAAATGTGAAAGTCGGGTGGTGAACACACCAGTTGATTATAATGTTATATTATAAAGATATATTTATTATTATTATTTTTTTTAAGCGGCCGGGGTGTTTGCACACCGTCGGTACCGTCGTCCATGAGATGATGCACACCCTGGGCTTTGTCCACGAGCAGAACAGATACGAGAGAGATGACTGGATTAAAATACACTGGGAAAACTTGGAACCACGTAAAATTAAAATATTATTTTATCTCATACTAAATATGAATGTGTATATTAAAAGTTAAAATACAATTTTTATATGCCTTTTACAAGGATGGTTTGATAAGTTCCCGGCTTGACCCAGAGATTGCTACAGAAGTTATAATTTTTGACTCGTATTCTATAGTACTAACCTAAACTAACTTGCATACCAACTTTTAGGTCTACTGTTCGGTTAGTATAGATTTGACAGCCTATTGAAGAAAAAATACGAGTTGTTTGTGGGAAAATGGAAAAATTGGAGAAACGTTCGGTCATAAAATACTTCTATTTGAAGGGCTTAACACCAATTCAAATCAAAGAAGAAATGGATTCAACACTGAAAAACTCTTCTCCATCAAATTCAACGGATAAACAGTGGTTTTCTAAATTTAATAAAAGTCTCACGAGCACTGATGACAAACCAGGTTCAAGACACCTGATTTAGGTCCCAACTGTCGAAATTTTCGAAAAAATACATAAAATCGTGCTAGAAGACCGCAGATTGAAAACGAGTGAGATAGTTGAGACTACTGGGATGTCACCTGAACGTGTACACAATATCTTTAACCGACTTCAAAAAAGGAGGAGGTTCTCTATTCGACTGAATTTTTTTTTGTGTCTATGTTACCTCATATCTCCGCCAATTGTGAACCGATTTTTTATTGGTATTAGACCTTTTTTGTTAGGTATGTTCAGGCCTAACCTCTTTGTTTATGAACCGATTTCGATGATTCTTTTTTATGGAAAGGGGGTATCTTAGGGATGGTGCCATATTAATTTGGTCAAGTTCTGATGATATGATCACTATTAATAACATCACTAAAAGAGAAAAATAAAAATAATTTTTAAGAAAAAATAAAACCGACTTCAAAAAATTAAATGCAACAAATAAAATACACTATAAGGTATAAAATAATTATTATCTTATTTAGTTACAACTAAACGACGAAATATTAACATGAAATTAGTTTTTGAAGTTGGTGCTAAACATATACCTTTTATGAATCGCACTCGATGGATCTTACTTAGTACGTTTGGCGGGTACGCTCGCTTATAGGTATAGTTTGTTTGGTACCGACTTCAAAAAGTAATTTCATGTTAATATTTCGTCGTTTAGTTGTAACTAAATAAGATAATAATTATTTTATAACCTTTTAGTGTATTTTATTTGTTGCATTTAATTTTTTGAAGTCGGTTTTTATTTTTTTCTTAAAAATTATTTTTTGGAGAGACTTTAATCTCGAATATTTCGGGTGGCTAAGCCATCTTGAAACCTACCAAGTATTTTTTATCCAATAATTTTAAAAAATGTTTCACCAAGTAGTAACACCAAATTACTTAAAAACTAGTAACTAAATTAGATAATTGTTTTATACATTTTAGTGGACTTTATTTGATTTTTGGAGTTCTTATTATTTTATTTGTTGCATTTAATTTTTTTGAAGTCGGTTTTATTTTTGGTATCTTCATTTGATCTGAATTGCTGCTCAGACAGGCCATGCGCCATCGATCGAAACAAGTGGACATCAGAAGAGCAATGTCTGGTGAATATAGCGGATGGGGTCAAACTTCCCAATTGAGTCTTTCCAAATAGTTTTTGAGCGGTTTTGTGGAAAATCGGCGTTCAATGTTTCTATGAAACCCAATTTTTAAAAGGTATAAAATAATTATTATCTTATTTAGTTAGAACTAAACGACGAAATATTAACATGAAATTACTTTTTGAAGTCGGTACAAAACAAACTATAGTACCTATAAGCGAGCATACCCTCCAAACGTACTAAGTAAGATCCGTCGAGTGTGATTCATATAAGGTATTTGTTTGGCACCGACTTCAAAAAGTAATTTCATGTTAATATTTCGTCGTTTAGTTGTAATTAAATAAGATAATAATTATTTTATAACTTTTAGTGTATTTTATTTGTAGCATTTAATTTTTTGTAGTCGGTTTTATTTTTTTCTTAAAAATTATTTTTACATCAACATTTGTGCATGAACAAGCCTGTGTTAGGTGGGTGACACGTTTGCTAACAATCGATCAAAAGTTGTACAGGAAGATTGTTTCAACCGAGAATTTGGCACTGTATATTCCAGCGAATTTTTAACTGTTGATGAAACTTGAGTCCACCATATACGCCTTAAAATAAACAACAGTCCAAACAATGGACAAAATCAGGTGAAGCACCTCCAGAGAAGGAAAAAACAATTTTATCTGCGAATAAGGTTATGGCGAATATTTTTTGGGATTCAAAAAGAATAATCTTCATTGATTACCTTGAGAATGTAGAACCATCAATGCTGTATTTTATGAAGGGTTATTACAACGTTTGAGTGAGGAAGCGAAGAAAAAACTAGCCCATCTGGCAAAGAAAAGAATCTTGTTTCACCGTGACAATGCACCCGCTCATTTATCAGTTGTTGCGATGGCTAAAATCAACGAATTGAAGTTCGAATTGTGCCCCCAACCACCGTATTTACCAGATTTAACCCCCAAGGACTTTCATCTGATTCCTAACCTCAATAAATGGCTCGGAGAAAAAAGATGAGTGAATCATCAATGCTGTCAATGAGTATTTTGAGGGACTTGACAATTCACATTATAAATAAGCTGACGTGTTCTGATGTGGCCACCCACTTGACTTTACCATACAACCCTGCCGCTAAAATTATTTATAATCATGTAGGGGGGTTAGTTTTTGAATTTTTATACTTCTGGGGTCTCACTGATTATGTATACAAAATTTGGTTGAGTTTGATAAATGGTCAAGACTTTCATTTTTTGACCCTACACCCCCCCCCCCCATTTTGGGCGGTTAGTTTTTGCATTTTTAGACTTCTGGGGGTCCACTGATTATGTATACAAAATTTGGTTCAGTTTGGTACAAGGGCCTAGATTTTCATTTTTTGACCCCCCCCCTCCCCCTCCCATTTTGGGCGGTTAGTTTTTGCATTTTTAGACTTCTGGGGTCCCACTGATTATGTAGACAAAATTTGGTTGAGTTTGCTCAAATAGCCTAGATTTTTAATTTTTAACCCTCCTCCCCTCCACCTCCCTTGATTTTGGTTCGATATGTACCAAAATCTAATCAGCTCTTAATCTCAATGGACCAAACTACGTGTGAAATTTGGTTTCGATATTCAAACTAGTTTTTGAGCTAGCTCGTCCACAAAAATTTGGTAACGCACAGACTAACTAACAACCAGACAACCAGACTAACAGACATTTTGACAAAACAATTATTATTTCGAAAAATATAATTTTTTCGATGTTCACTTATTAGAGCTTTTTTTGTAGAGGAAAATGCCATGGTTTCGCTCAATTTTTTTAATCAAAATAGTTTCAGCCGATTTTGAGATATTTCAGAAAAAAAAGTAAAAATACCACTTTTTTCATGCACGATTACAATACTTGACCATACCCTCTATGGTAAAGTAAAATGGTATCATTCATTAGAGCACCATTAGAAAAAATGTATTAGTCTTGATAAAGATTATGTTGAAAAATACAATTTTTTTTTCTTTATCAGGACTGAAACTTATCAAACCATCCTCGTATTACGAGTTGGGAGAAATTTTTCGATTTTTAGTGAAAAATAAAATTGAATTTCCCATGACATGCATCGCCGAACAAATATGAAAATGTATATATTTTTTAATTTTATTTGGTTAGCCGGTCAATTTTTGTTCTCCGCGAGCAAGGCCTGAACTTGGGCCTCCCGCTCTAACATCGTCATCAAGACAACGCTCTTGCGCGTGCGGCCACCCGACTCCCCAATTTTTATTTTTATTATTAAATAAAATAAATGTACTTAATTTTTTTTATTAGATAAAGAGGCGAATTTTGTTAAAATGACGAAGAAGGAGCTGAATCCATTTGGTGTGAAATACGATTATGGCAGTGTAATGCATTACAGCAGCCACGCTTTTTCCAAGAACGGACAACCTACCATTGTACCAAAGGTATCTAAGCTCTCTTTAATTCCTCTAATTTTATAAGGCTTAGAATTTTTTACATCTCGAAATAGACCAAAATAAATAAAAATCAACTGGTATGTTTTATTTGAAGTCATCGAGACACTACTAAATTACACCCCATTCCTTTATTTCGTTTTTTTGATTTTCTCAAAAAAAAAATCTTTCATGTATATGTCCACTTCCGGTCTTCCGATTGCAACCAATAGATTGATGTACTGCTTCTAGTCTATATCAAGCTTAAATTTCGAATTTCGTATCTCTGAGACTTATGGTTGCGAAACGCAGGGGAGGTAAATTCTTAAGTACGTAAACATCAACTTCCGGTTTTTCTATTTTAGCCAAAATCTTGTTATACTATACTTCTTGTAGCCTCTAAATAGCTCAAGTTTCAAATTCCAAGGCTCTGCGACTTTCCGAATACGAGATATGAACGATTAAAACATTTATTTTACGACACTCCTAATTTACAACCCCCTTCCTTTAATTAAATTAGATTAAAAATTTGACACAACTATTAACTCATGACACTTGATAAATACACTAAATTAAAAAAAAATCGTTACAGCCGTTTTTGAGAAAATAAAAAAAAAATCGAAAAATCTTTCATGTAAATCTCCACTTCCAGTTTTTCGATTTTAACCAAAAGCTTGCTGTACTCCTTCTCACCTATATCGAGCTTAAGTTTCGAATTTCGTAGCTCTGAGACTTATGGTTGCGAAACGCAGGGGGGGTACATACGTACATACATACATACAAACGCACTGACCAATGGATTTTTGGCGGCTTTTTGGCCTCTGGGGACCACAATATCCGGTATTATGTCCCAAATCCGGTTTTCAACTATTAAGGGCATCGATTGCTTCCACCTAGAAGTTACAAAATGAAATTAACTTTTTTCATCTCTGAGATAAAAGCTCTCAAAGAGTCAGGACCCAGTCAGGGCATCGCAATACTTCCACATTATATTCTATGAATATAAATGTGAAAGTAAAAATGGAATCTTTATTGTTAGATTCCCTGTCTGGCCCCTTCCTGTCACAGGTCTGTAGCTATTAAATTATTTACGTTATAAACATGAAATTTGGCAGCCCACCGCAAAAAAAAGCAAATCTCTCACATCTGTCCAAATATAGGGTTCATAGTACTTTTTTCATCTCTGAGATACAAGCTCTCTAAGAGTCAGGACCCAGACAGGGCATCGCAATACTTCCACATTATATTCTATGAATATAAATGTAAAAGTAAAAAAATTACTAAACATTTTATAAATTTTTCTTCCATTTCAAATTCTAATTCATTTCTAAATGCGAAGAGAAAAAAAGATAAGAAAACTTGAGTGGATTCAATACTTCAGTCCAACCGGAAGGAAAAGTCTGCCAAGTATATCAAGTAATGAGATCATTTACCCTTTAAGGGTCATTCCCTTGAGAATATGATTATAGAAAATATTAAATTTTCGAAATTTGTTTTCAAACTTATCATTAATTTATTTATTTCCTAATGGAAACATAATCAAAACAGATATGAAATTAACCGAAGTAATCTAGGTAAAAATATGGAGTGACTCAGACCCACCACATGACTTTACCATAATCCGCCCCTCCTAAATATTATATAATCATATATTTTTTTTCTATTATTAGATAACTAAAAGATATATCTATTTATAAAAAGAAATAGATTCGGTACTTGTCATAAAACTAGGCTTAAAACGGCAACTGGTTCGTCGACTTCAAATAAGTTTTTCATGATTGTTAAGGAACATGGTTAAGTTATGGTTAAGTTCATACAGGGTATGGTCGAGTATTGTAATCGTGCATGAGAAAAGTGTTGTTTTTTCTTCATTTTTTCGAAATATCTAAAAAACGGCTGAAAATATTTTGATTAAAAAATAAGCTGAGGTGTTCTGATGTAGCCATCCACTTGACTTTACCATACAACCTGGCCCTCACTTGCATTTAATATTTAATAAAATTATTTTATAATCATGTAGGGAGGGGGGGCTAGTTTTTGCATTTTTAGACTCCTGTGGGCCCACTGAATATGTATACAAAATTTGGTTGAGTTTGGTACAAGAGCCTAGATTTTTATTTTTTGAGCATACACCTACTCCCCCCCCCCCCCGCCCATTTTGGGTGGTTGGTTTTTGCATTTTTAAATTAATGTGGGACCACTGATTATGTATACAAAATTTGGTTGAGTTTGTTCAAATGGACCTAGATTTTTAGCTTTTAACCCCCTTCCACCCCCCTTAATTTTGGGTCGATATGCACCAAATTCTAATCAGCTCTTAATCTCAATGCACCAAAACTTCGTGTGAAATTTGGTTTTGATATTCACACTAGTTTTTGAGCTAGCTCGTCCACAAAAATTTGGTAACGCACAGACTAACAGACATTTTGACAAAACAATTATTATCTCGAAAAATATAATTTTTTCGATGTTTACATATTATGGCTTTTTTGTAGACCGAAATGCCATGGTTTCGCTCAATTTTTTTAATCAAAATAGTTTCAGTCGCTTTTGAGATATTTCGAAAAAAATAAGGAAAAAAGCACTTTTTTCATGCACGGTTACAATACTTGACCATATCCTGTATGGTAAAGAAAAATTGAACGAAACCATAGCGTTACGCAGTCTACAAAAAAATCCTCGAAAAAATTATATTTTTCGAGATACTTATTAACTGTTTTGTCAAAATGTCTGTTAGTTAGTATATTGGTTCTTAACCTTTTTAAGCCGAGACCCAAATTTGAGAAATATCTTCATGCCGCCGACCCAAAAAAGCCAATTTTTTTAAAATTACCCTTTTTTAGATCATACTTAAGCAATTTTCTTCAATATTACAATCATGACCTTTTTTTTAACTCGCGAATAATTTTTTTTTCAATCAATTAAGAAAACGACAGATACTTTTCGATCTAAGGAAAATTTAATTAAAAACCAACTGTTTTTAATATTTTTACTTTTAATACCTAGTATTGAACAAATTAAAATATATTTTTTTTGGAAAAGAATATAGTAAAATATTTTTAACGACCCTGCGCGACCCAAAAAATATGCTTCGCGACCCATAGGTTAAGAACCACTGAGTTATACGTAAGTGCGATACCAAATTGTTGAGACGCTCTAACTCCAAAAACTAGTGTGAATATCAAAACGAAATTTCACACGTAGTTTTGGAGCATTGAGATTAAGAGCTAATTAAATTTTGGTTGAAATCGGACGGAAAATTAAGGGGAGGGGGGTAAAAATTAAAATTATAAGATTTTTAACAAACGAAAAAACAAGAAAAATTAAATATACTATAAAATGAACTTTATAATAACGAAAGGATTATTATATTTTTTTGACAACAAAATTGGGGGGAGGGGTCGAAAAAATGAAAATCTAGGCCCTTGGGCCAAACCCAACCATAAAATTGAATAGTTTTGATTAGTTTTTGCACTGTTATTCTTCTGGGGGCTCACTGATTATGTATACAAAATTTGGTTGAGTTTGGTACAAGAGCCTAGAATGGTATTTTTTACCCCTCCCCCACCCTCTAAATGATTTTATTAAATATTAAATATGAGCGAGGGGCCAACAAATGGTAACCGTAGAATCACGCTTTCCGTGGCGCCGCGATCTGGTGAAGGATTCTTATATAACTCGTCAAAATAAGACGAAAATCAAGAATAGTGTAGGGTCTTGGTGAAACATATTTAAATAAAGTAAAGAAAATTAAAACAAAAATAAGTGGGGGGGGGGGTACGCCCATGGTAAATTTGACTTTTAATTTTTAAATACTAATAATTAAAAGAATACGATGGATTTTTAAGACCAAAGTCAAATGTTGACTAATAAAATAAATAAATCGAAATGCTTACAAAAATAAAATAAAAATATCCTAACAAGAAATGAACGAATCGGTTTTTTTTGTTCTTTTCTTTTTTTCCCCCTGACTTTGCAAAATTGAGTTCGGTGACTCCCTCTAACGATAAAACTTACGTTGACGTTTCTTTGAATATTTGTTTGTTTAACTTTAAAAATGCGTCTGGTGAATGAATAGATTGAGAGATAAACAAGAAAAAAGATCTTCCCAATGACGTAGAACCAGCCAGCCATACACAAACGAACGACCTACCAGATAAAGAACAAACAAATCTTATATTAAATATAATTTATATTTTTTTTTTCATTAAATTGAAGGGTTGGTTTTGTCACAAATATAATAAAACAATAATTTTAATAACTATTAGAATTATTTAATTGATAACTATACAGTTTCGGTCACCACTGGTCGACCATCCTCAGTAGTTATCTCGTTCAAGAACCGGAATTTGTCATTTCACATGAAACATTCATTCTTAAATCTTCAATATAGATACATCACACAATTCATTACAATCACACACATACATATATATAGCAACAATTTATAAAAACGTTTATCACTGAACTAGAAACTATTTTGAATTAATGATTATATTAAATTATATAATTTTTATAAATTTTAATAAAATAAATAAATTTTTATAAATTGTTGCTATATATATGTATGTGTGTGATTGTAATGAATTGTGTGATGTATCTATATTGAAGATTTAAGAATGAATGTTTCATGTGAAATGACAAATTCCGGTTCTTGAACGAGATAACTACTGAGGATGGTCGACCAGTGGTGACCGAAACTGTATAGTTATCAATTAAATAATTCTAATAGTTATTAAAATTATTGTTTTATTATATTTGTGACAAAACCAACCCTTCAATTTAATGAAAAATTTAAATCAAGTCACTTAAGTTCTGGAAGAAATTTAATAAATTTATATTTTATTTATTTATTTATTTTCATTTTATTCATCATAGGCTCCTTGAGGGAGCGCTTGATGAAAGTCATGATTTTAAAGTACCACCAGTTTTGAAAATAATTCCACTAAGAGGAAATATTCGACAAGAAACTCACCAAATACATAGCTATTATATAAATTGGACGAAAAGTGAAACATTTTCCAAGACTCGGTACGCTCTTTTTGCAGTATCAGTAAATCAATAATTTTAAATGATAAATTAATATCTAAATTTTGTTAAGGGAGAATGCTGTAGGTTCATGGTGAAACATATTAAATAAAGTAAAGAAAATTTTTAGAAACTTTATTAAAATTTAAAATAACCTATGAGGAGAATTTTCTAGGTTAGGTTTCAGGTTTGTGAAACCTAACCTAGAAAATTCTCCTCATAAGTTACTTATAATGTTTCACCTAGAACCGACACCTAAATCCTTAAAAATTTAAATATAACATACTAGGTAGGTTTCACATAAATAAAAGATTAGATGCTTGTTTAGCACGACTCTATATATATTTATGGGTATAACCCCATCTTCAGGAGTGTCCTTTGTGAACTCCTGAGGATGGGTTTATACCCCTAAATATATATAGAGTCGTGCTAAACAAGCATCTAATCTTATATTTATGTGAAACCTACCCAGTATGTTATATTTAAATTTTAAAAAAGTTTCTAAAAACATTTTCAAATATTTTCTTTACTTTATTTAATATCTAAATATTCATTTCGATTTAATATTTTTCTTACCTAGACTCAAAAGGCCGATCCTAGAATAAGAGAGATTAAGAAATTAATCTGTGATAGTATAAAACAGGCCTGGACTTGTATTTAGTGACCTTGCAATGCATTAGCTCTAAAGAAAGAGAGATCATTCTAACCACTCGCTTTTTCCTCGATCAGATTCTAAGGAAATAATCACTTATCTCCACATTTATTAAATAACGAATAAAAGTGAAAACTTTATTTACGCTAGAGGACGCCCTTATAAGTAATCAATAATAATATAAAATATAAAATAACTGCATTTATGTGCTATATTATAATATAGCCTTAAAATCTCAATAAAATCATTCAAAAAATGAAGTTTTATGCATTTGTGAATCAGAAGTTCTAAATCTAGAAATCCTAAAATCAAACTAGTTCTCCGCATTGGAAATACAAATATTTTAGCACAAGAACGAACTTTCTGCGACTGTTCTTAAGTTATCATGGGTATCTAATTATCTAATCCTGAGACATACGCACATGCATTTTTAGACTTCTGGGGTCCCACTGATTATGTATACGAAATTTAGTTGAGTTTGGTACAAGGGCCTAGATTTTCATTTTTTGATTCTACACCCCCCACCCCTCCATTTTGGGTGGTTAGTTTTTGCATTTTTAGACTTCTGGGGGTCCCATTGATTTATGTATACAAAATTTGGTTGCGTTTGCTCTAAAATGGCCTATATTTTTAATATTTAACCCCCTCTCCACGCCCCTTAATTTTGGGTCGATATGCATATAAAATCTAATCCCCTCTTAATCTCAATGGACCAAAACTACGTGGGAAATTTGTTTTCGATATTCAAACTAGTTTTTGAGCTAGCCTCGTCCACAAAAATTTGGTAACGCACAAACTAACTAACTAACAGACATTTTGACAAAACAATTATTATCTCAAAAAATATAATTTTTTCGATGTTCACTTATTAGGGCTTTTTGTAGAGCGAAATGCCATGGTTTTGCTCAATTTTTTTAATCAAAATAGTTTCAGCCGTTTTTGAGATATTTCGAAAAAAAGAAGGAAAAAACACTTTTTTCATGCACGATTACAATATTTGACCATACCCTGTATGGTAAAGTAAAAAAATCTCAAATCAGTAAAATTTGCGGACACTGTAGATAGTATTAGTTTTGAAAAAGTTTTCACTTTTCTTTTAGTTTCCAAGATTCTACATTAATCTTCTGTTTAATATACTTATATACTAGTATAGCATGCTATAATGGAATTTCAATCCGGATTGAATATAGAGTTATATATTATTAAAAGTAGTAAAATGACCTTGTCTAGGAACGAAGCAAGGTTTAGTTAGACTCAGCTAATTCGAGAATGTAAGTGGATGCCAGAAGGAAAGGATCGAATTCTAGAAAAAAAATGATACTCCTGCAGGTATCCAATATTGAGATTTCCTTCATTCCTAATAATTCTTCGAATCTATCAATTCAATTTCTGTCCAAATAAACACTTTTTGGAATCTTATTTTTTAAGACTAAAAACACCAAATATTCCTTAATTAGTTATACATTTATTTAGAACAAGTAAGGAGATGCTGATTTTAGCACCAATAAGTCTGCAGGGTCCAAAAGACTGTCTCTGAAAAAGGTTGTTCGTCAAAGGACCTAGAATCTTAATTTAAGGCTTCTCGTCCATTTTGGCTAGCTAGTTCTGCAATAACTTAAAGAGTAACTAGAGTAGCGAAATTTGGTTTAGATTAGACAAAAGGCCTAGGATGTTATAGACAAAATAATTATATACTTTTATATTAAATTGAATGTTTTTTTGCCGAGTGTAGCAGAATTTTTATATATTGAAGGAGACAATAAAAAAGTGTGTCTTCTGCTGGAATTATAAATTTTATTTATTTATAACGAGACTATAGTTTCGAAGGCTTTGCCCTCTTCATCAGTCTATTACAATGGATTACACAGGAATTAATTTATGAATATGATCATAAATTAATTCCTGTGAATCCATTGTAATAGACTGATGAAGAGGGCAAAGCCTTCGAAACTATAGTCTCGTTATAAATAAATAAAATTTATAATTCCAGCAGAAGACACACTTTTATTGTCTCCTTCAACATATACTTTTAAATAAAATTCCTCTATATTTACATTTATAGATTAGGATGGTCCTTATTTTGGGTATTTTCAAATATTTACGCTGACAGAGGCTCATATGTTTGGAAATAAATTTTTAAAAAAATATCCCTTCAAATTTCAAGTCTCTATCTCTATTTTAACCTGTGTCCCACAGCGATGCAAATTTCCCATCTAAATGGCCCAGAGTAAAATATTTTATGTCTCTCGTTCACGAGTAGTTTTAAATTATCAGTATTACTATTTTATTAATTATTTATTTAACTGAATTTTGATGTTTTTGTGTTGTAAATATATTACTCAAAAAATTATTCCAAATAGATTAGATACAAGGTGAGGGGTGGGGGGCTTCAGACGACTGTTTTAGGAGGAAAATTATTATCTATTCAAACATAGGCTGAGTAGAGGTGGGTCAAAAATTGACTATAAGATTCTACTAGGATAGATAAAGTAAAAGCATGTAATAATAAAAAATCTTAGATATTTTATTTAAATAGATGTTTAAATTTTTCCCTTCCATAACAGAAAAGCTGCAAATTTCAACCCCTCCTACGCCCCAGTCATGAATTCCTAAATCTGCCTTTGAGATTAAAAATTAATAATTTTGCTTGTTTGTTGCAGAGATCGATCAGAAAAGTGACCATCGGGCAGAGGGATGGCTTCAGTGAGAGCGACATTCGAAAAATCAAAGCAATGTATTGTCATTAATTAATTAAAATTAGTTTAAAATTATAAAAACTATAACTAAAAATAAAAAATAAATAAATATGTAATATTAATAATAAATTTAATAATAAAAAATTGACGTGAAATTGAACTTTTTTTCCTAGCTATATCAGACCGTGTTCACCAAAACAAGTTTCTATAATCTCTACTATTCTCAAACAGGTTTGGACTTGTATTTGGCATACTTGCATTGCCTTAGCTCTAAAGGAATAGAATGTTTTTGTAATTGTATGCATATAATTAATATAAAGATGAAGTGAGGGGCTGAGTCAGCTGAGAGGATGGTTGAAGGTGGAGAAGGCATATTGTAATACTTACAGTCGATGTTTCATCCACCACTGCCTGAGGCAGACTGACCTTATCCCTATCTCTCTCTCACCCTTATATACCCCTTCTCCCATCCCTCCATATACCTCTACCTATCTCTCCCCTACTCCCAATGTCCCTATCTTTTTAGACATTTTCCTCGATCATATTCTAAGCACATTTATTAAATAACAAAAAAAGTGAAAAATTATTTATGTAGAGACGCCTTTATAAATAATTAATAATAAACTTTTATATAAATTATTTATTTAAGCCCTTAGTATAAATAGGTCGTCTTAAAATATGAATAAAATCATTCAAAAAAATGAAGTTTTTTGCATTTTTGAACCAGAAGCTCTAAAGCTAGAAAGTCGGAAATCTATCAGTTCTCCGCAATAGAAATACAAACATTTTTCCACAACAACAAATTTCCTATGACTTTTTATTCTCAAATTATCGTGGGTATCTGAATTCCAACATACAAACAAAATCATGTCTGAAAATATTTTTTTCACCAATTTCGTCATTTTTCAACACAATGAGTAAAAAAAAATTCAAAAAATTGAATATTAGGTCGCCTGCCTGCCTGGCGTGCCGAGTAATTTTCCAATGACCAAAATTTTCCGAGAGTGTACTGAATCTTGAAAATAAAAATAATTTATATAAAAAAAAATAAAACCGACTTCAAAAAAATTAAATGCAACAAATAAAATAATAAGAACTCAAAAATAAAATAAAATGCACTAAAAAGTATAAAATAATTATCTAATTTAGTTACAACTAAACAACGAAATATTAACATGAAATCACTTTTTGAAGTCGGTGCCAAACATATACATTTTATGAATCGAACTCGACGGAACTTACTTAGTACGTTTGGCGGGTAAGCTGGCTTATATAGTTTGTTTGGCACCGACTTCAAAAAGTGATTTCATGTTAATATTTCGTCGTTTAGTTGTAACTAAATTAGATAATTATTTTATACCTTTTAGTGCATTTTATTTGTATTTTTGAGTTCTTATTATTTTATTTGTTGTATTTAATTTTTTTGAAGTCGGTTTTTTTTTTATAAAAATTATTTTTATTTTTCTCTTTTTAGTGATGTTATTAATAATGACTTAATATAATACCTTGCATGCATCTCGTAAGAGAAAGCGTCGGGCGAATGAATCAGAAAATGATAATAAAATTCAATTCATAAATATAGAAATTCTCTCGAAACGTTTGCGGGTTTTAAATGAATGTTTTAAGATTGTTTTTTTATAAAAGATTTTATTTATTTTAATTTCGATGATATGCTCATAAGAATTTAACATTTACTTTATTTCGTCATTGATCATATCATCAGAACTTGACCAAATTAATATGGGACCACCCCTAAGGTACCCGCTTTCCAATAAAAAAGAATCATCAAAATCGGTCCACGTGGCAAAAAGTTCTCGCTGAACATACATAAAATAAATAAATAGTAGGTATCTTGACTATCTTGGAGCTATACTGACCAATCGGAAACTATACTGAACCAAATGCAAAAAAATCATCAAAATCGGTTCACAATTGGCGAAGATATCAGGTAACATAGACACAAAAAAAAAAAAAAAATCAGTCGAATTGAGAACCTCCTCCTTTTTGAAGTCGGTTAAAAGGTATCCACTTTTTCTCTAGTTCAGTAGTGATAAAAAACGGTCATAATTAAATAATATGACTGATTAATAAAAGAGAGGGGGAAATATGAGTCATTTGAGTGATACATGGGTAACGAGCAAAGAGATTCATTGAATTTGATTCAGATCAATTAGAATTTGTTCTGCCTTGCTGCTGCTCCTAATTTGGTCATTTACCATATTTCAACATAGAGAATGTTCCTCCTTTTTTCCCTCAAAATAGAATTGTCATTCTAGATTTTATTCATCTTCTGGAAATAGCTAACTAATCAAGGTATGACTACAAAACAGCTCATCGGAAGAACCCATTTGATTCTTGTCTTTCAAACTTTTCATTTTCTCAAAGCAAAATCTTAAGATTTTTTTGCAATTCCCAATAAACCACCAATTAAATGTTCTTGGTCAGTAAATTTTTATAAATTTTTAACCGACTTCAAAAAAGGAAGAGGTTCTCAATTCGACTGAATTTATTTTTTGTGTTCCTGATATCTTCGCCAATTGTGAATCGATTTTGATTATTTTTTTGCATTGGGTTCAGGTATAGTTTCCGATTGGTCCCGTTTTTTTCATTGGTATTGGACCTTTATTGTCATGTTTGTTCAGGCATTAACTCTCTTTGTTTATGAACCGATTTTAATGGTTCTTTCTGCGTATGGATCAGTATAGCTCCAAGATAGTCAAGATACTCTAACTATTTATTTATTTATTTATTTTATTTATGTTGAGCGAGAACTTTTTGACACATGGACCGATTTCGATGATTCTTTTTTTATTGTAAAGGAGGTACCTTAGAGGTGGTCCCCTATTAATTTGGTCAAGTTCTGATGATATGAACATACATAAAATGACGAAATAACGTAAATCGTCTAAATATCTTGACTATGAGAAAATAATCCAAAACTTTTTGCTGTTTATGTACCACTACTAGCCAATCCCGTGCTCGTTTGACAAATCTGGCACCATTGTAAGAGATTGAATATTTTTATATTAAAAGATAAGATACATTTTAAAGGTCGATTTATTTCTATAAAAATCGTTTTGTTATTTTTTAACAAATGTAATCAACGCCTACGTTACACCTTATGAAAATTATAATTTTGAAAAAATCTAGCGCTTTATACATCTTTCGCTGGTTAAATAAATGCGCTTTCGCCAAATTGTTTTAGTGTAAATTTTTCATTATTTATTCATTATTATCTCAGAAACTGTGTTATAACTATGAATCAAAAATTGTCTTAAAATATGTATTGGTTATTATTTAACGAGCTTTACGGCACGCCCTCGAAGCTCGGCCCTCCGGGCTGAAGCCCTGGCGGGCAGCGTCTCGGTCCAAAAATTTTATTCCTCTTAAAAAACCACACTCCAAATGTATACCCGTAAACTACCGAAAATACATCGTCTCTTAAAAGTTTCGCATCTTTAATTTTTGAGTGGCGATCGGGGGGGGGGGAGGAACAATTATCAATATGTTTAATGTTTCTTAATTTAAAAAGAATTGGAGTCTTTCATTTCAAAATTCGAATATATATATTTCAAATTTGCCTGGTTAATGAAAATCGATTGGAGCCATCAGTTTAAAATCAGAGCTGAGAATTATATTTCAAATTTGCCTCGTTAATTAATATATATTTAATGTTTCTTAATTTAAAATCTATTGGTGTTTTTTCATTTTCATTCGAGTTCAAATGAATACAATATTATCTAGACACAAAGTCTAAATCAAAAATATATAGTTTTAGTAAAAGAAATCAAGATATAAATATTAATGTGACATTGGTCTAGTGGTTAGAGCTGATGACCATAGTTCAAGAGTTCGTCGGTTCGATTCTAGGCAAGAGGGTAATTTTTTTAGAGAAATTTCTCTAAGCGTTGTTACAAATTAATCTAGATGAATATATATAGTATGATGGTTTAGTTTTTTATAAAAATGGTAAGAAGGGTTTCTTAATTATAATTAAATATGTATGTAAATTTTCCGATATCCCGTATAGTGCAATGTATAAGAGTCTGAAAAACTCGATATTTGAAATTTAATATCTCCGGAACTATATTGTGCCATCAATCGATGCAGAAGTATTTAAATAATATTCTGTCTAAATTTCAAAAAAAATCCTAAGAAAATGCATTTGGCGGAACAACTACCTTAAATAATTCAGAGAAAAGAGTTTCATTTTAATAATAGTTGATCATTAAAAGTCAAATAGGGTACACAATAGATGCCAAAGAATTTAGTAAATCTAATGTTCAATACATGTTTATTTTCGGATTTAGTTAAGACTTGACTCTTGAGCGTTCCTCTCGGTACTTCTACTTTGGAATTTGCATAGGAATTTTTTGTATGCTTATTCATCTTTTTCTAAAAGTCAATTTTAACTTACAGGTAGATATTGCACTTTATTAAGTCATTTAAATATAGTTTTTTAGGTATCTAGCGCAATTAAGGAAAAACGAAGCTGAATACCGAGATAAGTAGCGAATGCTGACTAAGGGAGATTGCGCTTACTTTATTTATCCTAGATTAATTTAGAAGATAAAGTTTAAATTAAGAAGAAATGATGCAACAAAAGAAGCTCTGTCTCTTCATAAGAAGCATTAAATTTCATTACTTGAATAAAATTAAAAAAAGTTTTTTACGAAGAGTATGTAGTATATATTAGGGTGGTCCTTATTTTGGATATTTTCGAATTTTTACGCTGGCAGAGGCTCATATGGTTCGAAATAAAAAAAAAATTATCCCCCAAGTTTCAACCCCCTTCTCAATTTTAACCTGTGCCTCAGAGCGATGTAAGATTCCCATCTAAATATCATGGGGTTTTTGGCATTGAACGATCAATTTTTTATTCGGGCCAAAGCAATTGTTTAAAAAATTTGAAACTCTGTAGATTTTACCCTTTTATTTTAAAATTATGTATATTCTTTGAAGCCTGTTAGGTAAATAAAAAATTGGCTGATAAATTTACAACTGTTTGCCAATATTTTATTAGTTCTTTTTTTGTCTCTTTTGGACGGAGGAGTTTTGTAACTCGTCCTTTCATTTAGAGATAGGAAAAACAAGGGTTGGATTTGAAATTAGGCAGAAATAAGGATATCTCTGCGTTGCTAAGGTAAACATTTTGTTTATTTTCAAAAAAAGAAAAATTTTCGTTTTTTTTTTTTAGATATGGTTGAGATATATAGTGATTCAAGAATTGAGACTAGGAGTATAGGTGTTGGAACCAGTGATAGATTTCTTTCCGAAGATGATAGTTTAGAAAGGATGAAAGAGAAAATTAATATTTTGGAGAAGGAATTGGTTCAGGTTCGAGAAGAGTTAGATACTATTAGAAATGTTATTGGCCAAGGCCAGATTAATTCGGCGGTCTGTCAGGAGAGAGATATTTTACTAGATAATTCAGGGGTTAGAGAAATTGATAATAGAGTTTTAATTTTAGGGGATAGTTTATTTAAATATTCGGCATCATATACTGCATCCCGGGGGTTTAGTTCATGGTGTTTCCCCGGTATAAGATTTGAACAGTTGGGAAATATGGTAGAGAGGTATGTAGGGCTAGAAAGGATTTAGTTTTTATTCATGTAGGCACGCATAATATCTATGATATTGCTGCTGAGGTATTCCGTTTAAAATTTGATAGATTAGTTATTTTCTCTTAGAAATAAATTTCAGGGAGCAAAAATTAATATTTAGTGGTATACTTTATAGAAGGGATGTAGATTTTAGGAAGGATCAATTGGGCAAAATCATATTTTAGAAAGTGTCTGTTTCAAGTATGGTTGTAAGTTTATAAATTCAAATAGTTATTTAGATTATAAAGATTTAGGCAAGAATGGTATTAATTTAAATAGGTCTGGTTCCTACAAGTTAGGGAAGGTGTGTATTGATAGTATACTGGAATATCAAAAAAACTAAATGGAGGGGTAAGAGGACAATTTTCAGAAATAAAAATCAGAGATTTAAGTTGTTAATAATAAATTGTAGAAGTATCTTGAATAAAATTCTAAATTTTGGACAACATGTGGATTTAATTAATCCAGATGTTATTGTTGGTACAGAATCTTGGCTTAGGGAGGAGATTTCGAATAATGAGGTATTTCCTAAGGGTTATATAGTCTATAGAAGGGATAGGCAGTCTGTTAGAGGGGGTGGAGTCTTTATAGCAGTCAAGGATTCGCTTCCGAGTAGTTTAAATTTTTTAGATTTACAAGAGGAGATGTTAGGGGTGAATGTGAAATTTGGACGTATAAGTAGGGTGATTGTTGGGTTATATAGATCTCCTAGTCAGGACTTCAAAATTTTAGAAAACTTAGATAATTTTTTAAATTGTACATCTATGCAAAGTAAGGATATTTTAGTTTGTGGAGATTTAAATTTGCCTAATGTAAATTGGTCATCTGCGACAAATAGTAATTCTCTTGCTCAAATTTTGGTTGATGATATTTTCAAAAGTAGAAATTTTATCCAAATTGTTAGGGAGGGGACTAGGCAGAGGTCCAGTGGGCAAGCGTCTGTCCTCGATGTCTGTTTAACCAACTTTGATAGTGATAATATGAGAGTCACTATTGAAGATGGAATTAGTGATCATTATTCTGTGGTAATAGAATATTTGGGAACAGTTAGTCAGTCTCTAACCTTCGAAAAGAAGCGTTGGCTGTATAGATTAGGAGATAAAATGGGATTTAATAATTTTTTGGAATCTAAATTTTTAGAATGGTCTGTAATTCGGAATGTAGATCAGCAATGGGATGGGCTTATGAATCTTTTGGAAGAAGGAAAATATAAATTTATTCCCTCTAAATTAGTTAAAGTGGGTAACGATCCTGTTTACTATGATAGAACCATTAAGAATTTAAAACGGAAATGTAGGATAGCATATTCTAATAGGAATAAGTCTTCGAATCATAAAAGAAAATTCCGAGAGCTAAATAGGCTGTTGATTGAAAAAAAGAATTTGGCTAGAGTTAATTATTTGAATAATTATATAGATAGGAATTGTAGTAATAGAAATTGGTTTAATGTTTATTCGTTTCTTAAGGAATTAAATGTTTCGGCAAATGTCCCTGCGCTTTTAGGGGATGATGGTGAATTGGTTGAGGATAATGTGTTGAAGGCAAATTTATTAAATAGACAGTATTCGTCCGTTTTTGTAGCTCTAGAGGAGGGTGAGTTAGTTGATGGAGGTTCTAGTGATAGTCAGATGGAGGATTTAGTCATTTTGGAATCGGATGTAGCATTAGGTATTAAGAGGTTAAAACCAGGAAAGGCCTCGGGGGAGGATGAAATTAATAGTGATCTCTTGAAATTTGTAGTGGATAGTATTTCAAAATTTTTATGTTTACTTTTTAATAGATGTTTGGATGAGGGAACTATGCCTATTGGTTGGAAAAGAGCGTTAGTTATTCCTGTTTATAAAGGGGGAGATAAGAGCTTAGCTTGTAATTATAGGCCAGTGAGTTTAACAAGTCTGGTGGGCAAAATTTTAGAGAGGTTGGTAGACTCTCATATCCGCTCGTATTTGGAAGGGCAAGGATGGTTCTATCATAGGCAACATGGTTTTAGAAAAAATTATTCCTGTAATTCTCAATTAGTTTCTTTTATTCAGGAATTACAGGAAGCTTTGGATAAAAGTCAGTGTGTAGATGCAGTATTTTTGGACTTTGCCAAGGCTTTCGATAAAGTCAGTCATAAAATTATTTTAGAAAAATTAAACTCGTCAGGGTTGTCTGTTAAGTTAATTAAATTTATTCGGTGTTTTCTTAGGGATAGAACTCAAATTGTAAAAGTGGGTAATGGTCTGTCTGATAGAGTAGATGTCACGTCTGGGGTGATTCAAGGTAGTGTTCTGGGTCCTCTTCTTTTTCTTATATATGTAAATGATTTGCCTTCTATCGTGCAATCATCTATTAGGCTTTTCGCGGATGATTGTGTCGTATATAGAGTAATTGATAATGATTGTGATAGCCTTACTTTACAGAATGACCTGGATCAAATTGAAGGATGGTGTAGATCCAATTCAATGGAACTAAACCATTCCAAGTCAAATTTGGTTAGATTTAGTACTAGAAATTTGGTTAGTCCTCAAAATTATTACATTGGTGGAAATATTATCAATGAATCTAAATTTTATAAATATTTAGGCATACATATTCAGGCAAATTTAAAGTGGGATATGCATATTAGTTATATAGTCAATAAGGCTTATAGGAAATTGGGGATGTTTGGTAGAATTTTGAAGGGTACATCTAGAGAAGTTAAGTCAAAAGTTTATTTAACTTATGTAAGACCTAATTTAGAGTATTGTTCTGTGGTTTGGGACAAACACCCACAACGATTAGAGAGAAAATTGATATGGTACAAAGGAGGGCGGCTAGATTTGTTTTTGGTAAATTTGATAGGTTTAGTAGTGTCACTTCAATGATTAATGAATTAGGATGGTCTAGCTTATTGGAGAGAAGGGAATGGGCTAAATTGAAAGTGATTTTCAAAGCCTATAAGGGTTTTAGGAGTTGGGAGGAAATAACGAATAGATTTCAGGAACCAAATTATTTAGGTAGAGCTGATCATAGAAAAAAGATTCGTAAGCCAAGATTCTTGAAAAATATCGGTTTACATTCATTTGTAGGATCTGGCATTGATTTGTGGAACAGTCTGTCTGTTACTACTTGGGATTATAGTCCTCTGCCCCCTATGATTAAATCAATTATAAATTTTGTCAAGTCCTAATGTCCTAGAGTTGTGCAAAATTTTATTTAGTTCTCGCAAGCAGAGATTAGGTGAGGCAGAGAGAGGTCATACCATCCTTGTTAAGGTTTTGACCAGGTTTCCTTAACAACTTATGGCAAATGCCGGGATGGCTAATGCGTCGCTTGCTCCTGGTATCGGGTTTTTGCGCGGAATTTTTAAATTACTTTTTGTCTTTTGATGGAAATATATGGTCATGTTATTTGTTAATGAGCATACATTTCTAATTTTTTTTTTCTCTTTTCTTTTTTTTTTTTTTACTTGTTTATTATTTGTTAAATTGTTGTAATTAATTTGTATTGATGTTTATTAATGTATTGTTGTAGCTAGATTGTATTGATGTTTGGAGGACCTAGCCACCGAGGACTTGTGCCTCTAAGCAGGTCGAGAAATAAAGATTTATTTATTTATTTATTTACCCTTATAATAGTAGCTACCCTTCAGAATTTTTACAGATTTGTAGCTATTATAACTTTGGAGTCTATAACTTACTAACACTTAGATATGGCAGTATTTTATCTAGCTGTAACTCCAAAATTATATTAACTAAAAATCTGAAAAAACTCTGAAAAATAGTTACTATTATAAGGGTAAAATTTACAGAGATTTAAAATTTTTTAAAATATTTCTTTGACCGGAATAAAAAATTGATCGTTCAATGCCAAAAACCCCATGTTATTTAGATGCGAAACTTGCATCGATTTGAGACACAGGTTAAAATTGAGATAGGGACTTGAAACTTGGAAGATATTTTTTTTTTATTTATTTCGAACCATATGAGCCTCTGCCAGCGTAAAAATTCGAAAATACCCAAAATAAGGACCACCCTAGTATATATAGGAGCCCTGTCCCATCTCAATTGGCCCACCAATATTTTTTCTTTTTAAATAAAATTATGCTAATTCACGGTAAATTTAATTTAAATTTTTATTTTTATTATCATTTTGAACAACATTTTAAACAATTTAAAACATTTTATTGTAACATTTAACTTAAAATTATTTTTTAATTGTTAAAAACATATTTTTATATAAAAAATAGTTCTTTGCTTTTCACGATTTTTTTTTAAGAATCTTTGAATATGTGAAATAATCAAGTAGGCTTTGCCTTTTTCCAACAAAAGAAAGTTTGTTTTGTTTATTATTAGTAAAAATGACTCGTGGAAAGGTTGTTGATGAAAAAATTCGCTCAATTATTATCAATTTATTTAAAAAGGGAAAATCAAACACGGAAATTGGCGATCTAGTTAATTTATCAAAGTTTCCTGTCAGAAATATTATTCGAGTTTATAAAACAACGGGTGCAATAGCTACAAAACCTCGGTATGCGTCGAAATCCAAAATATCAGATGCTGATAGACGGGCATTGAAGAAGATTATTAGAAAAAACAGGCGTTCGAACTATGGTGAATTATCTGTTCTTTGGAGCGATGCTGTGGGGCGAAGTGTTTCAAGATCCACGTGCCATAGAGAAGCCCTTAAGTTAGGTTTTAAAACTTACAAGGTAATTTTATTGCAACTTATTCCAAATTTTTTTTCTAATTTTACTAATTTTTATTTATTTAAAGACTTATAACCATAAATTTACAAACTTAGAATAAAATATATAAATTCATTACAAAATTAAATAAAAATTAAAGTATCAATTTCACAAGTCATCCCGCCAACTGTTTAAACACCTTTCTAATTAATAATTTTCCGAGGATTATGAACCGTAGAAATACCTGTTTTGTCTATATTATAAATTTTTGCAGGAGAAAAATTATGACGACTTAGAGCGTCACTAATAGTTGTGAAAAAAACGAGTCACATTCTCGCTATTGAAAGAAATTGCCCTTGAAAAGCTCGTTGGTTCAGGTTTTCTCAATGATAAATAATTTGCTACTATGACGAGACCTAAGCCACCTTGCCCATCCCTCTCCAGCACATTTATCGTTGTTCCATTTAAATGGATAATTAATCTGATTTTCCTTTGCAAATTGGAAGGCAAGCTTGCGTAGCTCAAGAAGAGAGTCAGTCCATAATGAAGAAACGAACATTGTTTTAGGTATTCTACGAGGATTTGTTCTTGTTTCACACTGAACACTATCTTTGTATCATAATGAAGAGTATACTCATAAGTAGAGACCGGATTCCTATGCAATTGCATATTTTGTTTGCAGCCACATACGAGCCAGGGGATCAATTATCTATCCGAATCATGCATCTAGGATACTGTGGGTTAAATTTTAAACTGCATATTTTTGCATATTTGAGTAATATTGCATAAAATTGCATATTTGAGGTTTTTTTGTAAAATATGCCTATTTCGCGCCAAATACAGCTTTTTAACCGACTTTAAAAAAGGAGGAGGTTCTCTATTCGACTGAATTTTTTTTTTTTTTTGTGCCTATGTTACCTCATATCTCCGCCAATTGTGAACCGATTTTGAAAAAAAAATTTGCATTGGGACCAGTCTACCTTTCGATTGGTGCCATTTCTTTTTTTATAGGTTTTAGACCTTTTTTGTTAGGTTTGTTCAGGACTAACTTCTTTGTTTATGAACCGATTTCGATGATTCTTTTTTTATTGGAAAGGAGGTATCTTAGGGATGGTGCCATATTAATTTGGTCAAGTTCTGAAGATATGATCAGTATTAATAACATCACTAAAAAGAGAAAAATAAAAAATAATTTTTAAGAAAAAATAAAAACCGACTTCAAAAAAATTAAATGCAACAAACAAAATACACTAAAAGGTATAAAATAATTAGTATCTTATTTAGTTACAACTAAACTACGTAATATTAACATGAAATTACTTTTTGAAGTCGGTGGCAAACAGAAACCTTTTATGAATCGCACTCGACTGATCTTACTTAGTACTTTTGGTTGGTACGCTCTCTTATAGGTATAGTTTGTTTGGCACCGACTTCAAAAAGTAATTTCATGTTAATATTTCGTAGTTTAGTTGTAACTAAATAAGATAATAATTATTTTATACCTTTTAGTGTATTTTATTTGTTGCATTTAATTTTTTGAAGTCGGTTTTATTTTTTTCTTAAAAATTATTTTTTTAAAAGTAAATTTTCAAAGAAAGAATGAAAAAAATGAAGAAATATATATATATATATATATATATATATATATAGTTCCTTTAAATTCGGCTCCGTTACATCTGAGAATATGGAGAGCTCCTTTTCATCGTATAAGTTTAAGTGATCGTAGACATAATAACCTGGAGATAATTTAGAAAATTACTTGTAAACTTAAGTTATTCACAATTTCAATCAAATTTTAATTGTTAAGGGAGAATGGTGTGGGTTCTTGGTGAAACATTTTAAATAAAGTAAAGAAATATTTTTAGAAACTTTTTAAAATTTAAAATACTAGGTAGGTTTCACATAAATAAAAGATCAGATGCTTGTTTAGCACGACTCTATATATATTTAGGATAACCCCATCTTCAGGAGTGTCCTTTGTGAACTCCTGAAGATGGGCTTATACCCTGAATTATATATAGAGTCGTGCTAAACAAGCATCTGATCTTTTATTTATGTGAAACCTACCTAGTATTTTAAATTTTAAAAAGTTCCTAAAAAAATTTCAAAAATTTCTTTTACTTCAAATTTTAATTAGTTTTAAGATCCTTTGTTAATTATTTCTTTATTATTATTATTATTATTTTTTAATGCCCTTTGTTAACTATAGCTCATTTTAGTGTTCGTGTGTAGGTGTTTTAGTGTATAAAAACATATATTTGGCTATCTTTTACTGCATATTTTTGCATATTTCAACGTATACTGCATATTACTTGCATATTTCAGCATTTTAACTCGCATATTTTGGCAGTTTTTGCTGCATAAAATTCCGGTCTCTACTCATAAATTTCCAAACCTGAATTCTTGAATGCTGAGACATGACGGGCCAATGCAGACTTGGCTACAAAAAACATGATGTACCTAGGGACGTCCCTAGGTACATCACAACACATGGCTTATTAAAAGAGGTTGTTACATTTTTAGATTAGATTTTAACTTACAGAAATATGTCCAAAAGAATGCTTGATTTATGAGCTATTTAACCATTATAAATACTGAAGATTAAATTAATGTATACTTATTTTATGAAAAAAGAAAATGAGGGTAAAAATTTACTTTGATTATCTGAAATCGAAAATTCTTTGATAAAAACAACACTTGGTCTTTAAAAATAAACATTTGCACATGAGAAGAAAGAAATGAGAAAACCAGAATACCCTCTACAACAAAACTAATTTTAGCCCTTCCCCTTTAACAGTTATTGACTCTGTCCCTAGGTACAACTGTCCCTAGATACGACGACCCCCCCTACATATTTGATTCATTTATAACTCATAAGTAGAGACCGGATTCCTATGCAATTGCATATTTTGTTTGCCGCCACATACGACCCGGGGGATCAATTATCTATCCGAATCATTCATATAGGATACCATGGGTTAAATTTTATACTGCATATTTTTGCATATTTGAGTAATATTACATAAAATTGCATATTTGAAGAATATTGCATAAAATTGCATATTTGAAGGATTTTTGTCAAATATTGCCTATTTCGCGCCAAATACAAATTTTTTAAAAGTAAATTTTCGGAGAAAGAATGAAAAATATATATATATAAAGTTTCTTTAAATTTTCCCCCTTTACATCTGAGGATGTGGAGCGCTCTTTTTCATCGTATAAATCAATTTTAAGTGACCGTAGACCGAAGGGTGAACCGCGATTGGAATTAGGTGTGCATGTCTTTGGAATTATGTGGAATTATTTTGGAATTGAAGGAGACAATAAGAGTGTGTCTTCTGCTGGAATTATAAATTTTATTTATTTATAACGATCGTTATAAATAAATAAAATTTATAATTCCAGCAGAAGACACACTCTTTTATTGTCTCCTTCAATATATAAAAATTCTGCCACTCTCGGCAAAAACTTTCAATTTAATATTTTTGGAATTCATTAGATAATGCCCCTTCATCTATTATCTTCTACTTGGAAATGAAAGTGAAAAGTGGAAGTAGAGGTAGGTGTACACGATATTAGGTCGCGGTTCACCCCTCGCCGTAAACATAATAACCTGAAGATAATTTAGAACAATACTTGTAAATATAAATTATTCAGAATTATAATCAAATTTTAATTATTTTTGAGATCCTTTGTTACATTATTATCTTTATTATTATTATCATTATTTTTTAATGGTCTTCTGTAACTATAGCTCACTTTGGCCATTGATGAGTGTGTGTGTGTGAAATTAGTGTATAGCCGGACAAATATTTGCATTATTTTATTAGTTTATTATTTTTTATTCAGGTGCACCTATTATTTCTTTGAATTTAACGATTTTTTAATATATTAAATATAATGAGAATTTTGTGAAATTTTTTACTCAATAAAAGTACATATTAGACACATGGTGTCTATAGCTTACTTTATCATTTTATTTCTTTCATAGCACTCCTTCAAATATATAGTCTTTTTGTCTTCAATTTTTATATTTTTAGTGCATAAAAAAATTTATTTTGCCAATTTTTACTGCATATATTTGCATATTTTAACGTATTCTGCATATTACTTGCATATTCAGGCCTTTTTAACTGCATATTTTGGCAGTTTTTACTGCATAAAAATCCGGTCTCTACTCATAAGCCGTCTGGGCTCGGGTCCGGCGTGATCGTGGTCATTTCTGCTGGGATTTTTTGGGGGCTCTTTTTGAAACAGAAAGACTGACTGTAGACACCCTCAGTGCTGGATTTCCGCCTAGACCCACAAGGCCCGGGCCTAGGGGCCCAGTCGGTCTGGGGGCCCCGGTTGCGGAATCTTTTTTTTTTCAACCTAAAAAGATCACAAGGGATCTACAACATGCATTACAAATATCATACAAGTATGCAATCACAATCTCTGGCTAAACAAATATCGTCGTCGAACGATGAAGTTATGGAGTTATCGTCACTGAAGCTATACAAATACTTATCGGAAAAAGGCTTTTTGGACATTTATCCAAACGTAGGAATTGCGTTCCGAATGCTGTTGTGTACACCAGCGTCAAACGGCTCAGCAGAACGGTCGTTTTTAGCGCTAAAGAGAGCAAAGAATTACTTAAGATCTAACATAGGAGAGAACAGGCTCAATTCACTCTCTGTAATGTACATAGAGTCAGAAATAATGCAGTCAATTGACTATGAAGACGTCATTCGTTCTTTTGCACAGAAGAAAGTTCGCCATAAGAATGTATAAATTTTATAGAATAACGTAACTATATAGTAACATAGAGGGTATTATTCTGATGTTTATTAAACTCATTAAAGTCTATTAAAAATTTCTTTTTTCATCTCTTCTTTTGTCTATATCCTATATTTATATATATTGTCATTTTTTAGTTTTATTATTTTCTCTATATTCAGTATATTTATTGTTTTTGTTCCATATAATTGTTGTTTCCCTTTTTAAATTTTTTTTCTTTTACTTGATCTGTTTGTATCATATTGTTTATTTTCTTTGTAATTAAATTGGCCTAATATTGTACATTAAACAGGCTAGATGCCCCTACAAATACAATGTTCTTGAATAAATTAAAAAAAAAATGTTCTGTACTAGTGCATTTAATTTGCTAAATTTCCAAAATAGCTTCGAGATGGTGGGGGGGGCAAATGTCAAGTGCCTAGGGGCCCTGGGTCCATTAAATCCGCCCCTGGACACCCTCCATAAAAGCTTCTGACAATAGAGAGTAAGTCTACAAGATTTGGTCCACACCGATCTAAGGGTAGCCTAGAATGCTAATTTTTTTGAAATTCTTTCACTATTTTAGGTAGTTGACTTTTTAACATAATCAATAGTTCCACAGAGTACTAAAGAGTAACTTAGGACAATTTTTTAACGGTAAATAACTTCTTAATTTATAATTTTAGAACCCTTATTACTTTTACTTTTTTAAAGGGAATCTAATTTACTATTAAAATAGATAAATGTATATAGGGTGTTCTATTAAGAAATATAAAGTTACATATTGTTGCGCTTAAACGGAGCACCCTATATACAAATGCATATGGTACATAGATAGACAATAATATATCAGTTGAATAAAAGATTTCACTGTCGATGGTAACAGAATTGTTATTATTTTAGGTTAAAAATAAAATGAGAGAGTCTTCTGTTTTTAAATAAAATAATTTTTAATTATTTCTAGAGACTATAGTTTCGAAGGCATTGCCTTCATCATCAGTCTATCACAAATATTTCAAATTAGTTACAAATTAGGATTTATACATTGAAAATTTTGAAAAATATATAATGTCTTTTTCTTCATGTTTCCTCTTGGGAGATTAGAATATAACTGGTCTTATCTCCCAAGAGGAAACATGAAGAAAAAGACATTATATATTTTTCAAAATTTTCAATGTATAAATCCTAATTTGTAACTAATTTGAAACATTTGTGATAGACTGATGATGAAGGCAATGCCTTCGAAACTATAGTCTCTAGAAACAATTAAAAATTATTTTATTTAAAAAACAGAAGACTCTCTCATTTTATTTTTAACCTAAAATAATATATCATATAAATTATATTTGAAGAGTGTTTTTTCTGACTTAAAATAAAAAGAGTTATGAGAGTTTTAAAGAGAGGACAGACTGATGAATCACTCTGTATAGACACTTACGTACATCAAGCATTTAAAGAAAATTACTCGAATTATCTCCAAAAAATTATTATTCACAATTATCACACGATAATTAATCTAACGTCATATGATCACTGATCACAGGAAAATTCATGATATATTCAGGGAGTATGAAGACGCTTTTTTATACTATGACTTATGATTTATGATCATGTGAAGATTGTCGGAAAATGATTAATGTTAATAGATTATCATTCCTTCTTGTAAATAAATTGAAATCATTTTACTGAATATTTCAAAATTTATTCGGTACGTTCAGCTCGTCTGGCAAGCAGGGTAATTAATTCAATTTTGAAGGAGACAATAAAAGAATGTGTCTTCTGATGGAATTAAAAATTTTAAATTTATTTATAACGATTCATGATTTCAGCAGAAGACAGTCTTTTGTTGTCTCCTTCAATTTATAAAAATTCTGCTACTCCCGGCAAAAAGAAACTTTCAATTTAATTCAATTTTGTTTTATACATTTAATTTTATTTATTTTCTTAGAAAGACGGACTGGTAAGCGAAATAAGTAGGTTATAATTAGAGACAGGATTTTTATGCAATAAAAAGTGCCAAAATATGCAGTTAAAAATGCTGAAATATGCAAGTAATATGTAGAATACGTTGAAATATGCAAATATATGCATTAAAAGATGGCAAAACAAATTTTTTATCCACTAAAAAATTAAAATTGAAAAGAAAAAGATTATAATCTGATCCCTACAATAATTTACAATTTTACACACACCTCCACACACACACACACACACGAACACTCAATTGCCAAAATGGGCTATAGTTACATAAGGCCATTAAAAAAATAATAAATAAATAAAAAATAAAGAAATAATTAAATAATTAACAAAGGATCTCAAAACTTATTAAAATTTTATTGTAATTGTGAATAATTTATCTTTACAAGTATTTTTCTAAATTATCTTCAGGTTATTATGTCTACGGTCACTTAAAATTGATTTATACGATGAAAAAGAACCCTCCGCATCCACAGATGTAATGGGGGCGAATTCAAAGGAACTTAAACTTTGGAAGAAAAATATTGGAAACTTTTCGTCATTTTCGTGTAGAATATAGTATCTACTACAACTGAATAATAAGATAAATGAGTGGGTTGTTGTTTTGTAGCTTCTTTACATCCTTTGTAATCCAACTTCCTACTTCGTAGTCCAACACTAGACTTCGTGTCGTTGAGGCCTATTTCAGTTTTCTTTGAATTTAAATTAGTGTCCTCCTGTTTGATATTTATCTTTTTTTCATTCTTTCTCCAAAAATTACGTTTAAAACCTCTGTATTTGGCGCTAAATATGGAATTTTATGCTAAATTTTTATGCAATATTACTCAAATATGCAAAAATATGCAGTATAAAATTTAACCTACAGTATCCTAGATGCATGATTCGGATAGATAATTGATCCCCTTGGTCGTATGTGGTGGCAAACAAAATATGCAATTCCATAGGAATCCGGTCTCTAGTTATAATGAAAGGCAGTTCATAAATCATTTAAAATTTTATTTTATTTCCGACGTTTCGGTGACTTTTCTCTATCGCTATCCAAGTACACTTATGGTATAATGTTGAAAAATATTGTAGTATTGTTGCTATCACTGAAAGGAGAGACAAATGGGAGCCGAGTTGTGCTCACCCATCAATAACTATTCAATGCCCTGAAGAGAGAGAGAAAAAAAACGAAACGTCGGAAATTGAATAAAATTAAATGATTTATGGACTGCCTTTCATTATAACTAGAGACCGGATTTTTATGCAGTAAAAACTGCCAAAATATGCAGTTAAAATTGCTGAAATATGCAACTAATATGCAGAATAGGTTGAAATATGCAAATATATGCAGTAAAAGATGACAAAATAAATTTTTTTATGCACTAAAAAATTAAAATTGAAGACAAAAAGACTATATAATTGAAGGAGTGCTATGAAAGAAATGTGTCAAATATGTACTTTTATTGGCTAAAAAATTGCACAAAATTTTCATTAGGTATATTTTTTTTTTTTTTTTTTTTTTATTTATTGTCACTGGGAACACAACCCATTTAGACAGCACATTAGTAAAGTTTGAGTAGTGTTAGTGATGGAGCCAAGATTTAGCCTGTTGAAATTTTATTTGCTATCAAGGCTCGAACCCGGGCCTCCCTCTTGAACATCGTCATAAATCAACATAATAAACCATACAGGGTATGGTCAAGTATTGTAATCGTGCATGAAAAAAGTGTTTTTTCCTTCTTTTTTTCGAAATATCTCAAAAACGGATAAAACTATTTTGATTAAAAAAAATTGAGCGAAACCATGGCATTTCGCTCTACAAAAAAGTAATAACACCTAATAAGTGAACATCAAAAAATTATATTTTTCGAGATAATAATTGTTTTGTCAAAATGTCTGTAAGTTAGTCGGTGCGTTACCAAATTTTTGTGGACGAGCTAGCTCAAAAACTAGTTTGAATATCGAAACGAAATTTCAAACGTAGTTAGGGGGATGGAGAGGGGTTAAAAATTAAAAATCTAGGACATTTTAGCAAACTCAACAAAATTTTGTATACATAATCAGTGTCAGAAGTCTAAAAATGCAAAAACTAACCGCCCAAAATGGAGGGGGGGGAGGTGTATAGTCCAAAAATGAAAATCTTTGCCATTTACCAAAGTCAACCAAATTTTGTATACATAATCAGTTGGAACCCAGAAGTATAAAAAATGCAAAAACTAACCCCCTACATGATTATGAAAATAACGAGCTTCGAGGGCGTGCCTTACGGCACGCCCTCGAAGCTCGGCCCTCCGGGCTTGGTGCCCTAGCGGGCAGCGTCTCGGTCCAAAAATTTTATTCCTCTTAAAAAACCACACTCCAAATATATACCCGTAAACTACCGAAAATACATCGTCTCTTTAATTTTTGAGTGGAGGGGGGGGAGGAATAATTATGAATATATTTAAATTTAAAATTTAAATTTAAATTTCATTTTCCTTTTCAAAACAAAAATAATGAAATGATTTATGAACTGCAAAAAATTCGCAGGCTGAATCATGGAAATTATTCAAATTTACGCGGTTCAATTAATTTAATTAATTACAAAAAATATATTTAATGTTTCTTAATTTAAAATGAATTGGAGTCTTTTATTTCAAAATTACAATTATATTTCAAATTTGCCTGGTTAATGAAAATCGATTGGAGCCATCAGTTTAAAATCCGAGCTGACAATTATATTTCAAATTTGCCTCGTTAATTAATATATATTTAATGTTTCTTAATTTAAAATCTATTGGTGTTTTTTCATTTTCATTCGAGTTCAAATGAATACAATATTATCTCGACACAGTCTAAATCAAAAATATATAGTTTTAGTAACAGAAATCAAAATATAATTATTAATGTTTCAATGGCGTAATGGCTAGAGCTAATGCCCTTAGTTCAAGAGTTCGTCGGTTCGATTCTAGGCAAGACGGTAATTTTTTTAGAGAAATTTCTCTAAGCGTTGTTACAAATTAATCTAGACAAATATATATAGTATATTAGGGGCCAGGTTGTATGGTAAAGCCAAATGGATGGCCACATCAGAACACGTCAGCTTATTTTTCTAGGGGGGGGGGGAGTAATGAGTTTTGTAGGGGGGCGCTCTCCCCTTGCATCTCCTATTAACTAGTCCTATGACCCCCTGCGTAGTAATCGTGGTCATTTTTTTCCAAAAGGGAATTTACCTACTCATGATGAATAATTCGTGGGTTATTTTAGTGTATGCTAGTGCTGGTAAATATATAGAACTCAGCAGTCGAGTGAATGGTTAGTTTAAATTGAGCACGAAACCGGTACACATCGTAGCTGCTGACGTCATTAAAGAACAGCCTTGAAAGCTAAGCAAGTGGTTGACGTCGAAAAAAAATACTGCTCAGTCTGAGCTGAGTTGGTTTTGTTACTGGAGGCATTCCGACGTGAACGGAAAACTAAAAATGATTTGCCCCTTCCAATGGATGACTGCGAAAACAACCATATAACAAGGGAAACATCAAAATTGAACAATACTGGATCAGAATAACAACAAAATGTTGCCAAAACAGAGGATGCTAATTGCTGCATTGATAATTCAAGCATTTCTCTTCTATACACCAACCGCAGCGAAATTACTGGTAAGATCATTTTTATTTACCTAGATTGCCAGATATACCTAATAGATATAGGTAATGTTCTTGAAAAATTTTATTGATTGTTTATAAATGTATATACAAATCTTTTATAGAATAATCTAGAAATGTTTATTAAAGCTCCAGACGTTCCATGAGAAATTCTCTCTTTATCAATGGAAAATTGAAAGTAAAAAAAAAAGTTATTTTTAAACTCATATCTGACCTTTTGTTTAATTGAATTTTTGCTGTTTAAAATTTCGATCATTTCTATAATTAATCATTTTTCAAAAACTATATCTATTTATTTAGGTACTTTGGTATTAAACTGAGGGGTCCCTTATCTTGATGCTGAAGCGGCAACAGGTGGGTTTTGAATTTTAGAAATCAAAAATAGGATTATTTTTAACAAATCAATACAAAAAACATTGCCACCTAATCCTATATTTTCGAGGACTTGTTTGAGGAATTTTTCATTTGAAATGATTTTTGATTTTAATAATGAATAAAATTGTATTATAAGTATTAAATGAGCAATTTTTGTATATTATGTATATACAGGGTGTTCCCCAGAACTCGTTCATTAAAAGTTTTCATGGAAGGAGTTGAGAGAAAATTTTGAACTTAGGCATATTTATATTTTGGAATATTCTCTTTTTAAATAAACTACCTGGCCACCGAGCGATGCTCGGTAAATTTTTGCTTCAGTTAAAAGATATATCACCGAGCCCCCGGACCCCCCACCACTTCACCCCACATCCACCCTCACCCCAATTCCGCCCATACCCCCAAAACCACTTCCCTCTCCCCCCGTACCCCTCCGCCACTGCACCCCCACATCACTCCTCACCCTCGACCCCGTCCCCTCACCCAGTTTTTGCATTTTAAGTCTTGTAGTGTCCCACAGATTATGTGTTTATAGGTATATAAATAAATACCGTATTATAATTTTTTTTAATTAAATAACAATTTTTGAGTTCATCAATTAAATTGCCAAATTCTAATCTAGAAAAAATACGTTTGTGGGATTTAAAACTCGATTAATAATCAATTAAATTATCTAACTTTTGTTATATATAATAATATTTGTAATGATCTATTAGTGGAATTTAAAATTCAATAAGCTGACGCTGATCTGATGTGGCCATCCACTTGACTTTACCATACAACCTGGACCCTAAAATTGTTTTTAATCATGTAGGTGGGGGGTTAGTTTTTGCATTTTTATACTTCTGGGGTCCCACTGATTATTTATACAAAATTTGGTTGAGTTTGCTCAAACGGCCTAGTTTTTAATATTTAACCCCCCTCCACCCCCCTTAATTTTGGGTCGATATGCACCGAAATCTAATCAGCTCTTAATATCAATGGACCAAAATTACGTGTGAAATTTGGTTTCGATATTCACACTAGTTTTTGAGCTAGCTCGTCCACAAATATTTGGTAACGCACAGACAACCAGACCACCAGACAGACATTTTGACACAACAATTATTATCTCGAAAAATATAATTTTTTCTATGTTCACTTATTAGAGCTTTTTTGTAGAGCGTAATGCCATGGTTTCGCTCAATTTTTTTTTTTAATCAAAATAGTTTCAGCCGTTTTTGAGATATTTCGAAAAAAAAGAAGGAAAAAACCCCACTTTTTTCATGCACGATTACAATACTTGGCCATACCCTGTATGGTAAAGTAAAAACCAATTAATGATTAAAAGGAAATTGAATAAAAAAGAAAATATACATTTTTATTGAGACAACCACCTGTGAATAATTATTTCAATTAACAAAAAACCCATCAAAAACAACTTAGCCTTAGGGTATATATGAAGCCAGGCAGATTTGGGGTTAGGTTGGCTGAGGGCCAGTAGATGTCGGTTAGTAAACTCTTTTAAACGTGGACAAAGTAAAACCTTAAAATTCACCTTGTGCCCTAGAATGGCCAATCAGATGACAGGCAATTCCATCTGATTGGCCATCCCACTGGGCACAAGGTGAATTTTAAGGTTTTACACTTTGTCCACGTTTAAAAAGAGTTTACCAACCGACATACAATTGGCCCTGAGTGTGAACCAATCTATGTGGGTTCAATACCGGCTCACTGCAAATATTTGACATAGATTAATCTGACCCTACACCACTTCACATGCATAATTGTGACGACTGGCCAAAATGGGCATTTAATTCCCGAGGGCAATAAAAAAAAGTACAGGTAGAGTAGTAAAACCTAAAAGAGCCTGATTGTTTGAATAAAAATACTAGTACATGGTGATTGAGGTGCGAGGAATGGAACTAGCCATAATAAAATACTATGCAGCATTATAATTGTGTATCCGTTTGCTTTTTTTGTTTTATTGGTAGCCAAGCATTGAATTTTAATTGAAATTAAAATCAATATTCATTTAATAATCGATGAATAAGAAATTGAAATAATCCAAGGCTAAAAATTATAAAATCGTACACTCGTACACAATAACAATAAAATCATACATTTGCCCCTTAAAGATTCTAATAATATCCTACTAGAAACTAGAGAATAAAAATATGCAAATTTTTTCCAACATTTTATCCTTAAGTATATGAAATGCATTTTTATTCGATTTTTCCTATATAAATAAAATCATTTTATTAAGTATACCGGTATGAAGTGAGCGTTTTTTTTTTTGTTTTTTTTTTTTTGTGAAAATGAAACACTAACTTTTAATGGGAAAGTAAAATATTTTTAAAATATATTGACCATCGCTTTCTACACATTTTGACTACATTTCTGGCAATGTGTGGATACCACCCCAATAGAAATGTTCGTCTTTTGAAGCAAACCAGACACCCAATTTTCTACTTCTTCGTAGGAATCAAAGTGCTGCTCAGCCAATGCGTGTCCCATCGATGAAAACAAATGGTAGTCGGAAGGGGCCAAGTCTGGTGGATACGGCGGGTGGGGTAGCAGCTCCCAGCAAAGTGCTTTGATTGTATCCTGAACAAGTTTTGCTTTGTGTGCAGGCGCATTGTCGTGTAACAAAATTACTTTGCTGTGTCTTCTGGCCCATTCTGGTCGTTTTTCGATCAATACCTGGTTCAAATTGATCATTTGTTATCTGTAGCGATTAGTATTAACAGTTTCACCTGGTTTTAGAAGCAAATGAAACACCGCATCTTTCTGATCCCACCAAACACAGAGCATTGCCTTCTTGCCGAATCGATCTGCTTTTGCAGTCGATGTTGATGGGTGTCCCGGATTAACCCATGATTTTTCCGTTTAGGATTCTTAAAATAAATCCATTTTTCATCGCCAGTAACAATTCGATGCAAAACTGATTTTCTTTCGTGTCTTTGAAGCAAAATTTCACAAGTGTTTTTTCGGTTTTCCATCTGCCTTTCGTTCAATTCATGTGGCACCTTTTGGATCACTTTTGGATCTTTCCCATAGCCTTTAAACGGTCAGAAATTGTTTGCTGTGCAACATTTAACATTGCTGCCATTTCCTTTTGTCTCAAAGTATCATCTTCATCCAATATTGCTTGCAATTCGGCGTCTTCAAACTTCTTTGGTGGTCTTCCACGTTCTTCATTTCTCACATCAAAATCATAATCTCTGAACCGTTGAAACCATCTTTTGCATGTTGCTCCTGATAGAGCATGATCACCATATGCCTCGTCAAGTTTTCGATGCATACAGGGTATGGTCAAGTATTGTAATCGTGCATGAAAAAGTGGTTTTTTTCCTTATTTTTTTCGAAATATCTCAAAAACGTCTGAAAATATTTTAATTAAAAAAATTGAGCGAAACCATGGCATTTAGCTCTACAAAAGCCCTAATAAGTGAATATCGAAAAAATTATTTTTTTCGAGATAATAATTGTTTTGTCAAAATGTCTGTTAGTTAGTCTGTCTGGTTGTTAGTCTGTGCTTAACCAAATTTTTGTGGACGAGGTAGCTCAAAAACTAGTTTGAATATCGAAACCAAATTTCACACGTAGTTTTGGTCCATTGAGCTGATTAGATTTTGGTACATATCGACCCAAAATTAAGGGGGATGGAGGGGGGGGGGGGGTTAAAAATTAAAAATCTAGGCCATATAAGCAAACTCAACCAAATTTTGTATACATAATCAGTGGGACCCCAGAATTCTAAAAAGAAAAAACTAACCCCACAAAAAGGGGGGAGGTGAAATAATGAAAATATAGTCCCTTGTACCAAACTCAACCATATTTTGTATACATAATCAGTGGGACCCCAGAAGTCTAAAAATGCAAAAACTAACCGCTTAAAAGGGGGGGTGCTGGGTCATAAAAATGAATATCTAGGCCATTTGACCAAACTCAAGTGAATCTTGTATACATAATCAGTGGGACCCCAGCAGAGTAAAAATTGAAAAACTAACCGCCCAAAATGGGGGGGGGGGGCAGGGTCAAAAAATAAAATCTTGGCCATTTACCAATCTCAACCAATTTTTTTTTCTTTTTTTAGATATATTGAAAAAATAAGCATAAAAACAAATTTTTTCGTTTACGAAATATTAAAGCCAAACCATGGCTTTAAGACTAAGGCAAAAGGGCTCACTAGTTTTGCTATTAAATAACGCAAAAGTAAAATTTAGAGCTTTTAACTATTTTTAGATATTAGAAAGCATTCTGTTTTGTTTGAATTAAATTAAATCAACATAGTGTAAAATGAGAACACTTTAGCACTATAACAAAGTTAAACAAGATTCAAGCTTCGAGAATCACAGGGTATTTTTATCCTTTGTAATTTTTGGCTCATGCACTTTTGCTTTTAAATAACGAGGAATATAAGAATTGTTTTACAACAACAAAATTAAATACATCAAATAAAATAATAAGAACTCAAAAATCAAATAAAATGCACTAAAAGGTATAAAATAATTATCTTATTTAGTTACAACTAAACGATGAAATATTTACATGAAATCACTTTTTGAAGTCGCTGGCAAACATATACATTTTATGAATCAAACTCGACGGATCTTACTTAGTACGGGTAAGCTCGCTTATATAGTTTGTTTAGCACCGACTTCAAAAAGTGATTTCATGTAAATATTTCGTCGTTTAGTTGTAACTAAATTATATAATTATTTTGTAACTTTTAGTACATTTTATTTGATTTTTTAGTTATTCTTATTTTATTTGATGCATTTTATTTTTTTGAATTCGATTTTATTATTTTTTTTATAAAAATTATTTTTATTTTTCTCTTTTTAGTGATATTATTAATAGTGACTTAATATAATACCTTGCATGCATCTCGTAAGAGAAAGCGTCGGGCGAATGAATCAGAAAATGACACAAAAAATTCAATTCATAAATATAGAAATTCTCTCGAAACGTTTGCGGGTTTAAAATGAACATTTTAAGAATGCTTTTTTTTATACAAGATTTTATTTATTATAATTTCGATTATTTGCTCATAAGAATGGATATTTACCCTAATTCATCATTGATCATATCATCAGAACTTGACCAAATTAATATGGGACCACCCCTAATGTATCCCCTTTCCAATAAACGAAGAATCATTGAAATCGGTCCATAGACAAATAAGTTATGCCTGAACATACATAACAAAAAAGGTCCAATACCAATGAAAAATTACAATACTTTCCCCATGCTTCGCATTGGATAAAGTAAAAACGGGACCAATCGGGAAGTAGACTGAACCCAATGCAAGAAAAATCCTCGAAATCGGTTCATAATTGGCGAAGAAATCAGGTAACATAGACTCAAAAAAATTCAGTCGAATTGATAACCTCCTCTTTTTTTGAAATCGGTTAATAAATATAGTAACTCAGTTATCCCTATAAATAGATTGAAATGTTAAAATGGGAAATCACTTTGAAAAGCTGATAGTGATAATATAATATTTATTTAATTACATTAGGCAAATATCGAGAAATATAAATATAAATCAAAATGTCAAATACAAAAGATAAGAAATAGAGATTGCATTGTAAATTTAGCCTAGCTGACCCGTTGCACGCATAGGCAGATATCACAGACATGCATCTTATTTCATCACTGAGGTGATTTATAACAACATCCACCCAGTTAAAAATTATGAAAATTATTGGGAAACTTTCATAATCAGATAAATAATATTTATTTTTGTCATTAAATTATTTTTTAAGAAGACTGGAGTCTTTTTAAAAATTAAAACAGATTTAGTTTTTAGGAATCCAAGCCAAAAACATATAAAATCAACTTGTATGTTCACCACACACCTTTCACATTTTTATTTATTTATTTGAAATCATCGCGACACTACTAATTTTACACCCCCTTCGTTTATTTCAATCGGATTAAAAATTTGACAAAACTAATAACTCATGACACTTGATAAATACACTAATTTTTTAAAAAAAAATCGTTAGAACCGTTTTTGAGAAAATCAAAAAAAAAACGAAAGATCTTTCATGTTAATCATGTAAAAGACTGGAGTCTTTTTAAAAATTAAAACAGATTTAGTTTTTAGGATTCCCAGAAAAACATATAAAATCAACCATAATCAGTAGAGATTGTGGTGTTGGTGCAAGGTGAAACATCTTTAATAAAGATAAGAGTAAATAGATATTTTATTTAATATGGATTTACTATGAGTTAAGGATACTGGGTCACTTATTTTTTTAGTTACCTTCTGTATTTCCTGAAGATGGGTTGATAGCCCGAAATATATATATTGAAAAAGAAAAAAATTTTATATCTTTTAATTTTTTAATTTTAATGTGAAATAAGTGACCTAGTATCCTTAACTCATAGTAAATCCATATTAAATAAAATATCTATTTACTCTTATCTTTATAAAATCAACCACACACATTTCACATTTTTATTTATTTGAAATCATCCCGACACTACTAATTTTACACCTCCTTCCTTTATTTCAATCGGATTTAGGCACAAAAAAAAAATTCAGTCGAATAGAGAACTTCCTCCTTTTTGAAGTCGGTTAAAAATGACACTTAGGGCGATCGCGCTAGGTTCCCTTTTTAAAAAGGGAACCTAGCATCGCCCTAAGTGTCATTTTTGAACCGACTTCAAAAAGGAGGCGGTTCTCTATTCGACTGAATTTTTTTTTTCTATGTTACCTCATATCCCCGCCAATTGTGAACCGATTTTGAAAAAAAAAAATTGCATTGGGTTTAGTCTACCTTCCGATTGGTCCCATTTTTTTCATATGTATTAGACCTTTTTTGTTAGGTTTGTTCAAGCCTAACTTCTTTGTTTATGAACCGATTTCGAGGGTTCTTTTTTTATTGGAAAGGGAGTATCTTAGGGATGGTGGCATAGTAATTTGGTCAAGTGCTGATGATATGATCACTATTAATAACATCATTAAAAAGAGAAAAATAAAAATAATTTTTAATTATTGTTTAATGTAGTTTTGGGGACACTCAGGGCACGCAGGTCCCTGAAGGACCGGGGAAACCACACCCCCTTAAAAGCTTGCTGTACTCCTTCTAGCCTATATCGATCTCAAGTTTCGAATTTCGTAACTCTGAGACTTATGGTTGCAAAACGCAGGGGGGTACATACGTACGTACAGATTACGCACTGACCAATGGATTTTTTGCCCCTTTTTGGCCTCTGGGGACCACAATATCCGGTTTTATGTCCCAAATCCGGTTTCCAACTATTAAGGGCATTGATTCCTTCCACCTAGAATTTATAAGATTATTATTATCATTTCAGTCCATAATTTGTACTAATTTGAAAGTTTATAATAGGAAAATAAGGACAAGTTTTTATGTGTGACTTTTTTATTTATCAACCAACGTTTCGTCGACTTTGCATTATATCTAATGTAATTGTTAATATAAAAAGAAAAGAAAGAAAAATTGTTTTTGTGCCAAATATTTTTTAAAATTTGTTTTTCTGATGGTCTTCAATGGAAACGAAGATAACAAGAAAATTTAGACGAATGTGTGGGCTGACTGTTTGAAGCCCTGAAGAAGTCGACAAAGTCGACGAAACTTTGGCTGATAAATAAAAAAGACACACACAATAACTTGTTCTTATTTTCCTATTATAAACTTTCCAAAAAAATAGCTTAGATTTTTGTCAAGCTATGCTCTTTAATATACTTGTTTTTACAAATAAATAGTAATAAAAAAAAAAAAAAAAAAAAAAGATAATAGATGAAATATTGTATTCAATTAAAAATAGCTAATAATCAAATGTTTTTGATTCTTTTTGTTTCAGAAAATTTTTCCTAAAGACTCATCATTTACAGGTAAATTTATAGATATATTTTTTTAACACTATCTTTAATTTATTACTTAGTTTGCTTTTTTTAAGCTTAATTGATTTGTTTAATTAGTAATTGACGTTATCTTGAAAAATAAACCAGTTTCTCATTTGTCAAAAAATATAAAACAAAGGAAATTAACATTACGAGATACCTCTAGCATAATTAATTGATGGGTGATATTTTCAAAAATTGACTTCAAAAAAATCATTAATCAACAAGTATAATGATAATTCTACTTGAAAAAATCCATTTTGAATTTGTTTTTACTTTACCATACAGGGTATGGTCAAGTATTGTAATCGTGCATGAAAAAAGTGTTTTTTTTCCTTCTTTTTTTCAAAATATCTAAAAAACTGCTGAAACTATTTTGATTAAAAAAATTGAGCGAAACCCAGGCATTTCGCTCTACAAAAAAGCTCTAATAAATGAACATCGAAAAAATTATATTTTTCGAGATAATAATTGTTTTGTCAAAATGTCTGTCTGTTAGTCTGTGCGTTACCAAATTTTTGTGGACGAGCTAGCTCAAAAACTAGTCTTAATATCAAAACCAAATTCCACACGTAGTTTTGGTCCATTGCGATTAAGAGCTGATTAGATTCTGGTGCATATCGACCCAAAATTAAGGGGGTGGAGGGGGGGGTAAAATTTAAAAATCTAGGTCGTTTGAACAAATTTTGTATTCATAATCAGTGGGACCCCAGAAGTCTAAAAATGCAAAAAATAACCGCCCAAAATGGGGGGTGGTGGGTGTAGGGTCAAAAAATGAAAATCTAGGCCCTTGTACCAAACTCAACCAAATTTTGTATACATAATCAGTGGGATACCAGAAGTCTAAAAATGCAAAAACTAATCCCCCCCTACATGATTATATATAATTTTAGGGGCCAGGTTGTATGGTAAAGTCAAGTGGATGCCCACATCAGAACAAGTCAGCTTATTAAACTTGGAAACAATATAATGTCTACGGCTACTAATTGAATCGAACTGTTAAAGCTATCGCTGGAAAGTTCTCCGATCATAAATAGTGTTTTAATTTTTGTTTTTAGATATTCTGGGTTTCGAAGTAGAGTCCGTCAATGAAAAGAATGCAACGGTTTTGCTGTCTCTCAAGAGGACTCCACTGAATATTTCCGTCTCCTACTCAGAGAACTTAGGCTATAATAATCACACCAGTCCCTATGATGATTGGGATCCCAACAAAAGCGACGACTATGTAGGCTGGGTTACTCATTCCAATTATATAGCCACTGAAGTAAGTAACCAACAACCCCTGGGACTATTCGAACATATTTAGTCATCGGATTATACTCAGATGACCATTTTTACGTTAATCCCATATTTTGCTATTCTATAAATTTAAGGTAGTTGTTCCGCCAAATGGGTTTTGTTAGGATTTTTTTGAAATTTATACAGATTATTATTTAAATACTTCAGCATCGATTGGTGGCAAAACCAAATTTATGAACAATTTAGTTCCGGAGATATTAAATTTCAAAAATCGAGTTTTTCAGACTCTAACATTGCACTATACGGGATATCAGAAAATTTACATACATATTTAATTATAATTAAGAAACCCTTCTTACCATTTTTATAAAAAACTAAACCAACATTAAACAATAACCAATACATATTTTAAGACAATTTTGATTCATAGTTACAACACAGTTTCTGAGATAATAAGGAATAAATAATTAAAAATGTATAAAAAAAAATTTACACTAAAAACTATTTGGCAACAGCGCATTTATTTAATCAGCGAAAGATGTATAAAGCGCGCATGCGCTAGATTTTTTCAAAATTATAATTTTCATAAGGTGTAACGTAGGCGTTGATTACATTTGTTAAAAAATAACAAAACGATTTTTATAGAAATTTAAAATGTATTTTATCTGTCATTTTAATATAAAAATATTCAATCTCTTACAATGATGCCAGATTTGTCAAACGAGCACGGGATTGGCTAGAATCGGTACATAAACAGCAAAAAGATTTGGAATTATGAATTCTTATTGTCTTTTCTATATACTCTAGCACGAGGGGTGATCCGCGATTGGAAGTAGGTGTACACCTCTTTGGAAGTATTTTGGAAGTACTTGGAAATATTTGGAAGAACCTGGAAATATTTGGAATACTTGGAAATAATTGGAATTACATGGAAATATTTGGAAGTACTTGGAAATATTTGGAATAACCTGGAAATATTTGGTATTCCTTGGAAATATTTGGAATACTTGGAAATATTTGGAATTACTTGGAAATATTTGGTATTCCTTGGAAATATTTGGAATACTTGGAAATATTTGGAATACTTGGAAATAATTGGAATTACTTGGAAATATTTGGAAGTACTTGGAAATATTTGGAAGTACAAGTGGAAGTATGTGTACAGCATATTAGGTCGCGGTTCACCCCTCGCTCTAGCATTAACTTTTTGCTAGTATTGTCCCGAAACAACTACCTTAAAACCCCCGAGGGGATGAAATATAATTAATAAAAATAATCAATTCCATCTCAGATCTGTATAAACGTCTAATTAAATGTTTTCTTTTTGTTTTTTTAGAATCGCTTGATTATTCCGTACATTGTAACCGGATTTTATCAATTTGAAAGTAATTCAGTTGGCGAAGCAGTCTACTATTATATCGACACTACAGTAAAAGATTTAGAATCTCTTCAATTGTCAAGGGACGATTTCAAAGGAGCTTTTGAACATAGGTGAACATATGCATATTTTAAACTAATTGACATCCTTCTTATAAATTTACTGCAATGCCCTTCTGTCTGATTCTTTCGGAAATCGAAACAGACGAATTTTGTTCGGATATTCAATAATAAATTTCATTTAGAATGTTTATATGTTAACGTTAGATGAACGCTAAAGTTAAAACTTTTATCCGGCCACTGCCCTATTTTGGTGCAATTGGGACCAGATTCGTTTTGATACTGCATTGTAGTAAGTTTATAAGAACCATACTATTAGGAAAATAGAAGAAAGCGCGTCTGAACTAAAGAGTTGAATATATAGGTATAAAATTTGATTATATGACCTAGTCAGGGGGATCCATCGCTTAAATGGAAAAGGCATCTGCGGGCTTAACGCAGACGATGTCGAATCGTACCCGACTGGGTCCTTATCTTTTTTCAACTCTTTGTTCAGAATCAGACAGATGGGCATTGTAGTAAATAAAAAAATATATATATACAATTTTTGTTCGTTTAATAAGAGTAGATATATATATAAAGGTATATATATATTTTTTTTTAGAAAACTTCTTCGAGTACTTTTGCCAACTCGCGTGCAACAGGTCACCCGCCGAGTCATAAATGTACGTATCAATTTTTTTCATTATTATTGTTATATAGGGGAACTCCTGTAATCTGACCTCGGGGTAGAAACACTAGAAACACAAGGCCCGGGCGTCAGCTAGCCCCTGGCGGGGAGCGTCTCGTTTTATGGTTAAAATTTATATAGATAATAGCTGACCTGACCATGCGTTGCTGTGACTAACTCTTATGCTTTAAAAAATAATAATAGTTTTGAAAATAAATTGAAAATGCAAATAATTATAGAATAGGTATTAAAACAGTAAATGAATTATATATTACTTGTCAAAATTGTTCCCTTAACCAAAAATAATATTGTCAGTTGAAAGATTTCCAAAAAGCTATTATTGGCCTTTTTGTTTGTTTGCTTTTACCCCCCAGAGAGGCGCTGGCGTTGTTTTCTCGAAAAAATTTCATGTCACAGGTGTGATATCTATATATAAAAACACTCGTCTATTTGAATGGAATGTTGTGTGAAAATTTCAAAGAAATTGGTGAAGAACTTTCAGAGATCCTTCAACGTATCATTTAAGCGTAACAGTACATTTTTTTTTATTTATATAGATTAAGTATATATGCATAATTTATATGTATATTTATTCCATATTTTTGTATTTGTTTTAGGGAAAAGAAAAAAATCCAAAAGAATGTCCAGAGGTATAAAAACTATTCTAGTCATTAGTCATTACACAGACCAAATTTATTAATTTATTTTATTTGTTTTAGGAATCGGACCAGGAGGGTTTTTTCATTTATAGTTGTGATTTGAGTGATGAATTTCTAAATAATACAAATGAGGTTTTGGTGCAACTGCACGATTGCAGGTGCAATCAACAATCAATTTGGTATCACAATAACCTCAGCTGCAAAGCAAAATATAAGTACGATGACACGGTGACGAAATCAAAAGGTATATTTATATATCTGTATATATTTATATATAATCATTTGTGCGTCTGAAAATTGAATCCCACTACCCAATTTAAAGGGCGAGATTTTTAGGGGTTTTTTTTTTAATTTATTTATTCTTGGCCTTTCAGCCATCAGATTATACAACTCTACAAAAAAAAAATTTTCCTTGTCCTAAGATTCATTTCATGATTTTTCTATTCAGTGTGCATCAAAATAAACGAAAAATACCTATATTCCATATAAAGTTTGCTTTTAGAGTGGTTAAATAATAATAAACGACGAAAAACGCCATTTTGACCTATATTCTAGTCCCATTAGATATGAAACAGAAATATTGGAAATCAAAATATTTTGTTGATGTAATAGAAAACAGTTTCCTCTTTGATTTTCAAATTACGACTTGTTTGTAACTCAATTAGAACTCGAGCTATAACTAAAAAACTAAAACTACGTGATTATACAGGACAATAAACATAGATAAAAACATAAGGTCTTAGTTTTTTACTGATAGCTCGAGTTCTAATTGAGCTAAAAACAAGTGATGATTTGAAAATTAAAGAGGATGCTGTTTTCTATTACGTCGACAAAATATTTTGATACTAAATATTGCTGTTTAATATCTAATGGGACTCGAAAATAAGGTCAAAATGGCCTTTTTCGTAGTTTTGACCGATAGTATCTCGAAACTCTGACGTGTTGTAAAAAATAGAGAAATTGAATGAAAATCAGCTTATGAAACTCTACTGGAATCCATTGTTAGGTTTAAGGGTTCAAATTTTTGAGGACCTGTGATAATCTTTAGTCCGTCTGAAAATTGAATCCCACTACCCAATTTAAAGGGCGAGATTTTAAGAGTTTTTTTTTTTTTTATTTATTTATCCTTGGCCTTTCAGCCATCAGATTATTTAAAGTTATTTATAGATAATGACTTCAAACTCATGGAAAAGAACAAAAATTTTGAAGTTTAAGACTAAAAAATTAGGGGTAAGGAGGTAAAACCCCATTTTTATGTATGGTCGAATATTATAATCGTGGATGAAAAAAGTGTTTTTTTTTCCTTCTTTTTTTCGAAATATCTCAAAAACGGCTGAAACTATTTTGATTAAAAAAATTGAGCGAAACCATGGCATTTCGCTCTACAAAAAAGCTCTAATAAGTAAACATCGAAAAAATAATATTTTTTGAGATAATAATTTTTATATCAAAATGTCTGTTAGTTAGTCTGTGCATTACCAAATTTTTGTGGACGGGCTAGCTCAAAAACTAGTGTGAATATCAATACCAAATTTCACACGTAGTTTTGCTCCATTGAGATTAAGAGCTGATTAGATTTTGGTTCATATAGACCCAAAATTAAATGGGGTGGAGGCAGCGCCGTAACTAGGCAGGTGCAACAGGTGGCCCAGAGATATAGGGGGCCCTAAAACGAAATTGTTAATTGAATTTTCTTTACAAATTTGTTTTACAAATATTTTATTCGAGATTTTAAAACACAAATATATTTTTGTGTACAATAAATTTGAAATCTATTTGAACTATAATTACTTTTTCCCAAAAAATATAGGGGCCCTAAAAAATTTTTGGCACAGGGCCCTAAAAAAGCTAGTTACGGCGCTGGGTGGAGAGGGGGTTAAAAACTAAAAATCTAGGCCGTTTGAGCAAACTCAACCAAATTTTGTATACATAATCAGTGGACCCCCAGAAGTCTAAAAATACAAAAACTAACCGTCCAAAATGGGGGGGGTCAAAAAATTAAAGTCTTGGCCATTTACCAAACTCAACCAAATTTTGTATACATAATCAGTGGGACACCAGAAGTATAAAAATGCAAAAACCAACCCCCCCCTCCCCTACATGAGTATAAATAATTTTAGGGGACAGGGTGTATGGTAAAGTCAAGTGGATGGCCACATCGGAACACGTCAGCTTATTTTTTAGTGATTTTAATATATTATTCTACTATTGCAGTTTTTCTCAACCTTTTTTAGATCGAGGAACCCTAGAGCACTTATATTTATTTCTGAGGAATCCCCTGGCACTAAAATATGAAATATTTAATTTTTCGTCAAAATATCATCATCATGCTACTTTTATAGCTTCCAAATATAACATATCCCCGCCGATAACGGTGTTGCCACATTTTAAAAATTTGCTAGATTTTGGGGAAATTGGGTAGAAAAAACGTGCATTAAATTACAATACCTAACATCTTTATTTTCATGAATAATATTATTATTAAATTTTTTTGGTAATGTCATTGGGATACCCATGTGCCCCTTTCGGATCGGACAGGTTTTTTTACATATTCAATGTATACTCATTTATTTGAAAAGCAATATTATTTCAAACGTCATTAATAAAAAAATAATAATAAAACACTTTAAATGATGTTTTCATTTTGTTACTAAAGTAACGTAATCGTTGTATTAAGGAGAAAGTAAAGGAACATTAGAGCAACAAAAATGGGATCACTAAGAAAATATTTGTGATGTTCATTGCATCCTAAAGTATCATTGGTTTTATTTGACTATAAGGTAATACTTAGACTCTAAATTTAGTTTTTTTTTCATTACATAGCAAATTTTTTGAGGGGTGATACTACCTACTATTTTTGTTTTTCTATTTTTTTTTTTATTGACTTCTAGGCGCGGGGAACCCCAAACCCCCCTTTGTGGAAACCTGGGTTTCCGCGGAACCCAGGTTGAGAATCACTGGAATATGTGATGGCATTCTAAAGTATCAATGGTTTTATTAGACTCTAAACTGAGTATTTTTTTCATTACATAACAAATTTTTTGAGGGGTGATATTACTAACTACCTACTATTTTTCTTTTTCTATTTTTTCTTTTATTGACCTATAACCGCGGAAAGGAAACCTCCCTTTGCGGAACCCCAAACCTCCCTTTGTGGAATCCTGGGGTTCCGCGGAACCCAGGTTGAGAATCACTGTACTAGTGTATATAGAAATTTATTTTTTAATAAAAAATATTGCATTTACCATGGAGAAAATTTATTTTTAAAGTATGGGGTAAGACCAAGGCTATCCTCGATATATTTTCATTTAGTAAACTGATACTATTACTTTATGTTAATACAACATTCTTGATTGTTTTTGTTTTTTAGATCCGTCGAAACAAATACCAGTAGATAATGAATTGACCACTATTTGGATTTTCGGATCCGTGTGTCTGATGCTTGTTGTCGTTGTCGGTATCCTCTGGCTTATCCTCTTTATACATCGACGTTCTTCAACAACGGAACTTCCTTATACCACTAAGACAGTGTTGTGTTTCGATTGCGTCAGCATTGGTTCATTATCTTCAGGATCAACGAGTCTGCCAACTGACGTGGACATGAAGAAAATTGAGATCAAAGGTAATCCTCTCAAAACCATCTGACATCATCTCTCAAACCGTTGTCTATTCTGACAAAAATAAAATCTTCGACGCTGGAAAAACTAAGTATTAAGTATTATACAATATTAATTAAGACCAAGATTTAATTTAAAATTTGACGGCTGTTTACCATCAAGTATAAGTGAAATGAATTTTTTGAAAATATTTGTTTTCATTCCCATTTAGTTTAAATCGAGGGGTGAACCGCGATTAGAACTAGGTGTACACCGTCTATGGAATTATTTGGAATTACTTTGGGATTCATTAGATAATCTATTGTATTCTATTGTCTTCTACTTGGAAATGAATGTGCAAGTGGAAGTAGGTGTACAAGATTTTAGGTCTCGGTTTACCCCTCTATTTAAATATAAAAATATTTGAAATCATTTAAAATTAGAGATGTTTGAATTTTTAACTCAAAGATATCAAAACAATTAAATTCACTAAAGATTTTAAAACATTTTCTTATTTCAATTAAAAGTGAATAGTTTTCAATAAAAAATTCATTGAATTAAATTTATAATTTTGGGATTAACGAATTTTACAAAAGGTATATTTAAATAATTATAAAATTACCACGAAGTAGTTGAAACTTATAAGTATTAAAAAAGTAAACCAAGAAAAATCATAGTTTTGTTTTTGATTTGTTTTTCAAAGCCTAGGCCCCAGGGAAGGATTTCTTCTTCTTCTTCTTCTTATTCTTCTAAATAGATGCGATCACCTGTTTCTCCAACATATTACAATCAGTCATCAGGGTCATAACTTACTTTCCATCGTTTTTTTTTGGTCCTCCACGGCTTCAGACCCCCTCGGGACGGTTTTTTGCCAATATTTTTCGGGAGACGGTCTTCTTGCATTCTGTCTACATGGCCAGCCCAGAATCTTCTTCCTACATGAACCCAATCGACTATCCTGAAGACAGCTTATTTGCCTAAGGTGTTCGCTGGGGTTTTATCATGCAGGGTCTTCGAATGGATGGCTCTTACAACTCTCATCTCAGTTGTCCGGAGAAGCTGCTTTGTAACGGTTGTGTCTGCCCCATAATCATCCCCATATGTTATTATCAGGCGTACACAGGTCTTATATATCCTAATTTTACTTTCGGCAGACATAAACTTATTTTTCCAAACTAGATTGGATAGACAGCCCGAAATTTTTGCTCTTTTGATGACTTGCAAAGTTACTTCTTCCTTAAGGTTTCGTCTGCTAGAAATCTGAACTCCCAGATAGTTAAAGCTTGGGACTTATTCTATTGGACTGTTGTTGATGACTAAGTTACGCCTAAGAGAAGCTTTGCAGGGAGTATTTAAGAGTTTTATATCAGAGAGCTTATAAATTTATCTATATATTTTATTGAAATAATTTTAGTTTAGTAATAATTTGAAATGGACCTCTTTAGAATTGTTTCACAGTTTTTATTTTAAAAAGATAAGCTTTAAGCGAATAATATAATCAGCAAAGATTTAAGTATTATTAAATATTCACATTTCACCTTACAATATTTAACCTATTGCTGTCTTCTATCTAAGATTAAACTAGATTATCCAGCTTCTATATTTGTTTTTGTGTTTGCTTTTGTGTTTGCTTTTGTGTTTGCTTTTTTTAAATAATCTTAACATTAAACAATTATATAAAAGATATATATTGAGCATGAATAAAACAGAATAATTTATAATGCATGTTTGGAGGTGAGTGTCTCAAGGGTCTAGGCTAGTTGCCCGGAAAGCGTACTAGTGCTTGGGTTCGACTCCCGAGGGGACAAAACCCTGCTACATGCAATGTAAACATATCTATTAATATCTTTGATAAATGACCTAAATTCATGTTCTTAAGAATAATTTAAATTAAATCAAAATAGTTAAATGAAAATAAATACACCGCAGTAAAAAATCGAGCCACTAATAAAAACTTTATTAAATAGTAAATAATTTTTGATTTTTTTTACAAGTAACCATACATTATTGAAATTATTGCTTATTGAAAGTGTATTTGCTACTTGTCGTTGACTTAGCCCTTGATTAATTAGGCACACACAATTTGAACTGCTTGAACTTCAGAAATATCCATTTTGTATATTTTTGCTTAACTCAAAATTATTCATTTTATTGATATTTCAAATGGAATTTGATCTTTTATTAAAACTATATTTAAATTTAAATTGATATTGAGAAAGTAGGATAATTTGTAATTGTATCTTTTAATTTAATTTTACTTAATTTATTTATAAAATTCAAAAATTATCATCAATATTTATTGAATATGTTAGTTTTAGAGTTAATAGAACAAAATATATGGTTATTTGTAAAACAATTTATAATAATTTGCTATTTAATAAAGTTTTTATTAGAGGCTCGATTTTTTTGCACCGCAGTGTATATATCTTTTCTTTGTACTTGTTTAAGAAAATATTACTTTATAAAACGAAAATAATCAAAAATTAAAAAAAAAAACATGTCTTAAGTATATTTTTTGTTCACTTGTATTTTTATTATTATTAAACTTAGGGATGAGCCGGTACACTTGGGACTGCTACTTTAACACAATGATTGTCTGTATCAAATTGTCGGGTGCAAATTAAAAAGCAAAAGGCAGTAAATTTCAGGGCCAAAATTGTTGTAATTTAAAAAAATGATTTGATTCAGGACAATAGCTAGAAAGTTAAAGTAAAGGTGGGATTAAAAAGCTATTAATTAAAAAACAAACAAAAAATGTTTTTTTATTTTTAGCATGCCATTTTTTGTGCCTGTATTTTTCAACAGTGACAGTGGGTGTCATTGTCACTGAGAGTGGGAAAATTCCGGACTGTCACATCCCTAATTAAACTTTTTTATTACTATTGCTTATACTTATAATCCAATGGGTAATGGGTAATGTACTATGTATTGAATTTTAAATAAATAAATATACATGCTTTTATACCAAGAAAGAAGGATGTCTATTGAAGAATGAATCAAATAAATAGAATTTAATGAATTTAAATGGAAAATAATCTCCTTGTAGACTTGGGATAGAATAGGTTGCACACAGAGGCGGCGTTAGGCGTGGGCGAAGTGGGCCACCGTCTACGGCCCCGCGGCCCGAGGGGCCTAGCGCAGCGCAATTACGCATAACTCGGACGCAACGTAAAAATTAAAAATTTATTCATTATAAAACGATAAATATACCTATTAACATACCAAATTTGTTTTCTTTAAGCTAGCAACAGTAACATTTTGTAACCACCTGGACCCCGGACGGAAAGTTTATTGCTTTTTTTGTTCAACTTTGTTAAAAAAAAAAGAAATTTCCCGAAAACCCCAACTCAAATTTTTCTCTCTATGTAAAATTGCGCCACCATGGAAGGGGTCTCGCATAAAATTTTGGTCTTGCCCCGCCACTGGTTGCACATTATCCCCCCTATTTGTCGTAGAAGATGAGGCTAACATCCTCATTCTGTAAAAAACACGTCCTAGTTATGGAATCAAGGCATCGCCTCGGAACCGGAGGAATTTCACGGAATAAAACACGAAGAATGACTTGAGGAGAAGCCGAAAAGTAGGAGAAATGCAAGATAAACGGAAAAGTATTAAATAATGTTCGTTTTGTAATTATATTATTGTTTGTAATTTGAATTTTGTTTTTGGACCCGACTTAAGATTTTTCTTGGGTGGGGGGGGGGGGGTCGGATAGGCTAGGCATTAGCGTGTCATCCTGCTAACCAAGTAGACCCGGGTTCGAATCCGACTCGAGGCATCCGGCTAAAATCTGACCCCCGGGGTAGGGACAAATTTAAATTAAATAAATATTATCGTAAATGGCTTATGGCTAGAAAAGCCGAAAAAGGCAAAAAAAAAAAAAAATAGAAAGTTGGATATTGAAAAAAGGAAATACATATAGTATAAATCATTGATTCTCAACCTGAGTTCCGCGGAACCCCAGGGTTCCACAAAGGGAGGTTTGGAGTTCCCCGCGCCTAGAGGTCAATAAAACAAAAAATAGTAGTTAGTAGTATCATCTCAGGGTGTGGCCACAGCAGAACGGTGTGAAACGTTAGTATGCTGCGACCAAGAATATAATAATAATAATAATAACAAAAAAGGGAATACCGCATGTCGTCCAAACAATAAAAATAAATAAATAAATACACTGGGAAGAATAAATAAATAATCAAATAAATAAAACAAAAAATAAATAGTTAGAATATGTCACTGGGTTTGAAGAAATTCTTGTTAAATTATTTAAAAATGAATAATTTAAAAAACGGATAAATAAATAAGTAGACAACAGGAAGTTGCCGTAGTCAAGGAATAAAAAAAAAATAAATAAATAGAAAGGAAACCTTCATGGTCAAGGCTGGGAATATAGGCTACTGGGTAAAATATTAAATAAATAGATCAACGCTGAAAAAAGGGTTGGGCTGGGCCATCTCTCCAGAAGAAATCAATAAGGTGGTCATTATTATTAGCCATCTGGCAATCGGCGATAGCACTCAGGGTCGCTCCGAGTAAAATAATGTATGATATTAAGCGTACATGACTTTTGCCATGATTAATGACTATATCTGGTTAGTTTTTCCGGTAGAGATTAAATAGACTGGTAGATAAATACAAGTATGCATTCTTCTTATTATTATTATTATTTTGATACCACACATGACTAAATGGAAGTTAGAAAAGACTGATTCTACTTTTTGCATTGAGAATTGCTTAGAACAAATAGCTAAGCAAGATAGAATGTCATGCGGAAACGCATTTCCCTAAACAAAGCGATAAAATCTGTGATACTGAAAAACAATAAATACTAATTTAAAATATTTTAAATAATAACGGATTAAAATAAATCCCAGTTTAGTTAAAGTATTGAGAACCGAGACTAAAAAAATACCCAAGTTAAATAACGGGAACTATCCTATCTATCTACGTCATAATTGTGAATAGGGAGATGAGGAGATGAATCTTCTGAAGAAAAGTACATATTTTTACATATGTGAGACTTATAAATATTATAGTTGAAGTTTATTTTTTAATCTAACATTTTTGTAATTTATGTTGTAGTGTATTACGTTTTTTCTCTAAGAGAGCTCATGTTAATTTTTTTTAGGTACATTTATGAATAATTTTATTTAATACATTAAGTGCCCTTTTAAAGTAAAAAAAATGATAATGAACTAAAAAAACTAATAATAAATTATAAATAGTTTCAATATTTTTGAACCCAATAAAAAAGCGCTTGCAAGGCATTATATTTCTTATTATAAATGTATTTATTATATTTGAATTTTTAATAAACAGTAAAAAATGTAATTTTTTTGACTTGTACCAAATAAATATTAATGAATAATAAAATAAGCTGACGTGGTCTGATGTGGCCATCCACTTGAATTTAACATACAACCTGGCCCCTCACTTATATTTAATATTTAATAAAATTATTTATAATCATGTAGGGGAGGGGGGCTAGTTTTTGAATTTTTAGACTTCAGGTGGCCCACTGATTATTAATACAAAATTTGGTTGAGTTTTCTCAGATGGCCTAGATTTTTAATTTTTAATCCCCCCTCCACCCCCAATTAATATGCAGCAAAATCTAATCAGCTCTTAATCTCAATGGACCAAAACTACGTGGGAAATTTGGATTCGATATTCACACTAGTTTTTGAGCTAGCTCGTCCACAAAAATTTGGTAACCGACAGACAAACAGACAAACGGACAACCAGACTAACAGACATTTTGACAAAACAATTATTATTTTGAAAAATATAATTTTTTTCGATATTCACTTTTTAGGGCTTTTTTGTAGAGCGAAATGCCATGGTTTCGCTCAATTTTTTTAATCAAAATAGTTAAGCCTACTTGATCATTCATTGACTACAAAGAACTTTAGTTTTGGTTCGCATTTAGGTCCATTATTATATTTATTTAGGTCTCTATATATTAAATAATAAAAAAAATATATATATATTCTAGAGCACCTGTTCTCAACCGGGGTGGAATCCCCCCTCCCCCAGGGGGAATTTTAGTATTTCAAGGAAGGAATTTATCTGTGTACACATTTCAATAATTTAAGGTAGTTGTTTCGCGACAATACTAGCAAAAAGTTAATGCTAGAGTATATAGAAAAGACAATAAGGATTGATAAGCCCAAAACTTTTTGCTGTTTATGTACCGATTCTAGCCAATCCCGTGGTCGTTTGACAAATCTGGCACCATTGTAAGAGATTGAATATTTTTATATTAAAATGACAGATAAATACATTTTAAAAGCTAAAAAAATTTTATCAACGCCTACGTTACACCTTATGAAAATTATAATTTTGAAAAAATCTAACGCATGCGCGTTATACATATTTCACTGGTTAAATAAATGCGCTGTTGCCAAATTGTTTTTAGTGTAAATTTTTTTTTATACATTTTTCATCATTTATTCATTATTATCTCAGAAACTGTGTTGTAACTATGAATCAAAATTGTTTTAAAATATGTATTAGTTATTGTTGCTGACAAATAAAACCTCAGCTTTCCCCTTGGTTAAATATTACTTATATGTATCTCTAAAATAAAATAAAGTAATACGATACCTTGTATTTCCTATATTAAAAGCATATTATTTGAAATAAACTCTTTGAGTTATAAAATCCTGGAAAGGGGGGGAATAACATTCTTATAAAATTTCAGATGGGGTTCATTGGAAGAAAAGCTTGAGAACCTATGTTCTAAAGTGACTTGAGCAGACCACATCACTTTCGCATCAATCTAACTATAAAATTAGACAAATTCAATCAAAATAAAATAAATAATTACAAGTTTTAAATATTCTATTTAACTAATTATATTTAATTATTATTTAGAAGATATTTTTTAAAAAATCTCATCACACAATAAGGGCATAACACTAGTTATTTAAAAAATTCAACCTTTAGATTTATAGAGTTTCTAAACAAATTTAAATAACTATTTTTATAGACACAAAGAACGTGTTAATAAAAATACTGAGCTTTAAAAAATTGTTAGAACCGTTTTTGAAAAATTACAAAAAACACCTTTGTAACACCTAAGTATCATTCGTGTGAACCGACCAGATATTTATGAAATATAATACCTAATGAATTAAGGTAGTTGTTTCGCGACAATGCTTGCAAAGAGTTAATGCTAGAGTATATAGAACAGACAATAATTCATAAGCCTAAAGTTTTTTGTTGTTTATGTACCATTACTAGCCAATCCCATGCTCATTTGACAAATCTGGCAACACTGTCCGAGCTTGTATATATTTTATCATAGAAATGTCAGATAAAGTACACTATAAAGGAAGATTTATAAAACCAAAAGTTCTTAATAAGCGATTGAAAGCTGTTGTGACAATGGCTGAAGCGAAAAAACGTCAAAAAAGTACTAAAGTTAACCCACTTTTTAGGTTAAATACATGCATTGTTGCCAGCTTGTTTTTAGTGTAAATTTTTTCATTATACATTTTTTATTACTATCTCAGAAACTGTGTTATAACTATGAATTAAAATTTTCTTAAAAAATTTATTAGTTATTGTTTAATGTTGGTTTAGTTATTTATAACAATGGTAAGAAGAGTTCCTTAATTATAATTAAATATGTATGTAAACTTTCCGATATCCCGTATAGTGCAATGTATACATAGGTTTCTTTTAAATATTTATTATGCCTATATGTTGAATCCAGTTTGAGATATGGTATAGTAATTTGCGGAGGGTCTTCACATAGATTGTTTACTGCACAAAAAAAGTGTGTTAGAGCTATTATAGGGGCGGGACCAAGAACCCACTGCAAAAGTATCTTCCAAGAATTGAACATTTTAACTATATATGACGTCTGCGTTATGGAAAGTATTTTATTTTTAAAAAAACACCTAGATCTTTTTCATAAAAGTATTTTTAGACACGAATATAATACTAGATGCAAGAATGATCCGAGGATAAATACCAGTTGTTTGTCTGTGATATTAAAAAGTCCAGTTAATAACATCATAAAAATTTATAATAAAGTACCTTTGGAAATTAAGAGTTTGCCAACGCTCTTTCTTTTGAAGAGAAAACTAAAATGCTACTTGCTAACTTTAAATCTCTATAGATTGGACGAGTTGTAGGCATAATTTATAATTTGTGAACTAAGATATATTTTTGTATTTGTATGTTGTTCTTTTGTTTTGTTATTTTCTTTTTAATGTTTTTTTTTATTTACTGTGATGGATGTAACTGGTGCATGATCACAATTTTATTTCTATGGATGTTTGTATCTATATATTTTTATAATAATGTACCTTTGTTTGCCAAAGTTCTATCTGTCGAGAAAAATAAATGAAATGTTAATTTTTAATTTTAATTTTAATCTTTATACACTGGAAGAATTTTTGGAGTAATTTATAATTTATAAGCTTAAGATATATTTGTATATTTGTGTGCTTTTGATGTTTGTTTTTTATGTATTTCTAATGCATGAGAATCACAATTTTGTGATTCTAAAAACTTTTTGTATACTGTATTTGTATTGACAGTCTATTCAAAATAAATAAATATTATTATAAGAGTCTGAAAAACTCTATTTTTGGAATTTAATATCTTCGGAACTATATTGTTCATAAATTTCGTTTTGCCACCAATCGATGCAGATGTATTTAAATAATAATCTGTCTAAATTTCAAAATCCTAAGAAAACCCATATGGTGAAACAACTACCTTAAATGAATTAAATAAATCTTAATAGCTTATTTATAACTAAGTAACTGGGGCACGGAGCGATGTCGGTAATTTTTGTTTTAGTTAAAAGCGATATACTAATATTATTTTTAATTTCAAATTTAAAAAGGACGATTTTTATGTAGAGCCAGAATTAAATAAAATGTATTTTTTTGACCCGCTCCGGCCATTATCAAGGCATCACTGTATCACTCTACCTGACCCTCACTTCAATAATTAGTTTTTAGCCAATTAATATCAAAGAGAAAAGAAAGTATGCTTGTTTATAACTAGCTGACGCAAGGGCCTTCGGCCCGGCGTCACCTAGCCCCTGGCGGGGAGCGTCTCGTTTTATGGTTAAAATTTATATAGATGATAGCTGACCCGATTTTTAAATATATTTAAAAAAATCATAATAGTTTTGAAAATAAATTGAAAATGCAAATAATTATAGAATAGGTATTAAAACAGTAAATTGATTATATATTACTTGTCAAAGTTGTTCCCTTAACCAAAAATAATATTGACAGTTGAAAGATTTCCAAAAAGCTATTATCGGTCATCTTGTTTTTTTTTTTTTTTTAATGATATTGATGTGAGAAGGAGATACACCAGAAGGTGCATCCCCTAAAGGCCTGTATGGGCTGGCCCCTCCATTGTGAAAAGAACAGAGTAGAAGGAAAAGAAGCCGGGATCACGGGCCAAATCTCAGAAAGTTAGATATAGTCCAATTTACTAAGTTTTTAGGGGCTTCGAGCAGTGGTAAATTCTCCGCGCGATAAATTAGGTTAAATTTATCTCCCACTTAAATTAAGTTTGTTTGCTTTTACCCCCAGAGAGATGCTGGCGTTGTTTCCTCTAAAAAAAAAATTATATTCCACAGGTGTGATATCTATAAAAACACTCGTGTATTTGAATGGAATGTTGTGTGAAAATTTCAAAGAAATCGGTGAAGAACTTTCGGGATCCTTCAACGTATCACTTAAGCGTAACAGTACATATTTATTTATATAGATTTCCTCAAATCACCCACTAATTGAAATAAAAATAATAGGAAAAAATATATTAAATTAGATAAAATTGTTTGCTCTTTAAGTCTTAATTGAAGGTTTTAACTTTTTTGAGAAGTTTAATATTGACACATTTGTTTTTCTTTTTTGTTTCAGAAGATAATTCAAAACACGATGTTGTTCTTTTAATGTGGTATCCACGTGACTGCGAACCATTTATGGATCTAATGAAAGAATTTCGGGAATATTTGAACAAATGTAAAGGATATAAAGTATGGTCTTAAGAAATTATATATGAATAAATAAAAAATTTGAACAAATAAGTAAATATTGTTGAATGTTGTTAGGTGTTGGATTTATATGAAGAGACGATGTTGGCTCAAGCGAGAGAGCTGGGCCTCAATCGATGGCTTTCCCAAGCTCTTGGACAAGTGGCTAACCATGGTCACGTGCTGCTCGTTTGGTCACCATGTGCCCAGCATATATACACAAGAATTAAGGTTGTTTAAACTTTCCTTTGCTAATAAAGTGTATGTGAATTAAAATTAAAATTTTTATTAAGTAATTAATGTTTAATTAAAAATATTCAATGGATATATTTTTTATAATTTTCTCATTAATATATTAAAGAATAATTAACATATTAACGAAAATTGTTTTGATCGCGCTTTTTAACAAGATATATACCTATTATTGAAAAGTTTTGCCGAGAGTAGCAGAGTTGTTGATTCACAAAGAGTAACAAAGAGGTTGTCCTCTGCTTGGTGCAAATAAACATACACACATATACTATATATCGAAATGATATATCTGTATTTATATATAGATTATTTATTTGTTTGAGACTATAGTTTCGAAAACTTGGTCTTCATCATCAGTTTTTAATTATAAATATTGTTTTTCATGGAGTCAATACCGAATGGATATTGAAAATTTTTTTGGTCTTTTCTTAGATGGGAGTCAGTTAGAATTAAAATCATTTTTGGGTTAACACTCATATATAAACACATGCATCCTTTTTCTTTGTGACACTGGAAGGGAGGTTGGTTTTTCCTTTTTTCACTTGATTTTATCTACAGTCAGCAACCATTCTAAGCAAATTGCTATTAGATAACTCAATTTTTCCATTCAAACAAAGGTCTGAATTTTTATTAAATGATTTCAAAATTTCTAACGATTCAATTGCTCTAATTAATTTTGGGTTTATTTCTCCTTTTATTAATCTAATTCCTGTACCTTCAGGAAAAGAGTGATTGTTCGAATTTAAATGAATATGTTTATTTGCATCAAGCAGAGAACAACCTCTTTGTTTCTCTTTGTGAAGATTTATATAGATTAAAAAGCGAAATCAAACCAATTCTCTTTAATATGTTAATTATTCTTTAATATATTAATGAGAAAATTATAAATTTATTTAACTTCATTATTCACTATATAGTTACTATATAGTTTGAAACATTGTGCTACTAGGGGAACGTCTAACTCGGAGGGAATTTAAATTCTGGTGATAATTTCGTCTGGGAAAGAGTTATTATGAATCTTTGAGTACACAGTCCTAAGACAGGTACGATTTTTCTAACAATGACGTCATGGTTTGTTCGCATCCTGGCCTCAAATATGTACCTATTGATCCACTAAATGGAAACGGCATGCTTTCTGAAAATTTCAGAGATTTGGCAATTTTTTGACAACGAAGCGTTTGAGCTTGAAAGATTAAATTTGCTAGTAAAATGCAGTATGATAATATTGATTGTTTTGCTGATTTTCAGTTCATTATTACAATCTTTTGACTGCTGCCCATTACAATTCGATTTTTTATGATTTTTTGGATTTTTAAACAAGAAATTTTGAAGCTAGAAAGCCAAAAATCTAAGCAGTTCGATCTGGCTTATAATATTAAATTTAAGAAAAAGGGAAAGGTATTTATTGAATAAAATAAAGGAGAGCAATAGTCGGGCTTCGATCAGTCCGAATTATTGAAGGAACCGATTGCCTGGCCTATCCTATATACGATTAGTTAACTCGGTTCTAATTTTATTGTCTAGTAACAGAAATAAAACATTGAAAAATAAAAATAAAATGTATACAATGTGGTTGCCCTTATTTCGGGTATTTTCGAATTTTACGCTCGCAGGGGCTCATATGGTTCGAAATAAATAAAATAAAATATCCCCCAAGTTTCAACCCCCTATCTCAATTTTAACCTGTGCCTCAGAGCGATGTAAGTTTCCCATCTAAATAACATGGGGTTTTTGGCATTGAACGATCAATTTTTTATTCGGGCCAAAGCAATGGTTTAAAAATTTTGAAACTCTGTAGACTTTATCCTTATAATAGTAGCTACCCTTCAGAATTTTTACAGATTTGTAGCTATTATAATTTTGGAGTCTATAACTTACTAACACTAAGATATGGCAGTATTTTATCTAGCTGTAACTCCAAAATTATAATAACTAAAATTCTGAAAAAACTCTGAAGGATTATAAGGGTAAAGTCTACATACAGTGTTTTAAATTTTTGAAAAATTAGTTTGGCCGGAATAAAAAATTGATTGTTCAATGCCAAAAACCCCATCTTATTTAGATGGGAAACTTGCATCGCTCTGAGGCACAGGTTAAAATTGAGATAGAGCCTTGAAACTTGGAAGATATTTTATTTATTTATTTCGAACCATATGAGCCTCTGCCAGCGTAAAAATTCGAAAATACCCAAAATAAGGGCCACCCTAGTTTACATATTTAAAACCAATCTATCGATTCAAATGAAATTTTTTGCACCTATCTTTCAAATATACTACATATATATTAATTGTTTTTATTTGCTTGTATTTTTAGCCGATGGGTAGCAGCTATCGATATCCAAGGTGGACAGATCAGGCTTTCCTTTTAGGCTTGTCAGCTCTGCAGCCGAATTCAACACATGTCAACATCATTCATATTGCGTAAGAGAAATAGAAACTAAAGCACACAAAGAAAACATTACATCAAACACTACTTTCTTAAATAAATATTTAAAAAATATTTCATATATGAAGGGATACGATTAAAAACAATCATTGTCACTTTTTCAAAACTTTTCAGAAATCTAAATTGAAAGTTTCAAGTTACGTTATAGGCTTGTGGAAGGGAATAATTAAATAAGCTGACGTATTCTGATGTGCCCATCTACTTGACTTTACCATACAACCTGGCCTATCAATTATATTTAATATTTAATAAAATTATTTATAATCATGTAGGGGGGGTTGCATTTTTAGACTCCTGGGGACCCACAGATTATGTATACAAAATTTGGTTGAGTTTGATACAAGAGCCTATATTTTCATTTTTTGACCCCCCCCCCCCCCCTTTTTAATAAAATAGTTTCAGCTGTTTTTGAGATATTTCGAAAAAAAGAAGGGGAAAACCCACTTTTTTCATGCACGATTACAATACATGACCATACCCTGTATGATAAAGTAAAATATAAAAACAGTAAAACTTATAGAAAGTGTATTAGGTTTTGAATTTCATTTTTTTATCGGATTTTCTTGTTTTTCCTCAATTGGAAATTTGAACATTAAACGTCCAATAGATCATTTCTGTTAAATGTCCTGTATATATGATATATGTATAATCAAATTGATAGTGTCAATGTTATTGTTTTAGAATCGAGCCTATGTCAGCGGATCCGCCACCATTACTTGGCAGCCAATATCTCAATTTTGAATTGCCTGGTCATCTCTCCTTGCTGATGACGCATTTGGGTGGAACCGCTCAAACAGAATCCGAATGTGACAGCGACGATGACTTGATAGAGAATCAACCCAACTGCCTAGGAATAAGCCAACAATCAAATTCACTAAAACAGTTTCTAAAAGAAAATCCTAGCTATCTCAAAGAGTTACTGGAAATTGAATCTTGAAATAAGACTGCAAACTGAAGTGTTTTCCACATTACAACAACTTGATTGTGAAGATCAGGACATCGCGAGATGAAAACAATAATTTTGGGCACGATAATGGAAAAGCATATAAAACCAGACAAGTGTGAGCCTGGTTCGTCATCTGGTTCCTTACCTATGGGAGGTATGTCGCGGGAGTCAGGAAAATAATAAATTATAAGAGAACAACTTTTAAATGGATTTTATAAAGATATTTAACGATACCAACACTACACCTAGGTGGAGTCATTCAAGCTAATTATTTAATAAGTATGTGTTGAAGACTTGATGAAGACCATCGTATCCGAGGCCAGTGTTTCTGTAATAATTTTAAGTAGTGGGTGGAGTTTTACTTGAGGTGTTTCGGAAAAGATTGTTACTTGGTGTCCAGTAATAAAATGTAGTTTGATTAATTAATAAAGTAAAGGGAGTGTAGTTTCACAGTGAATGAAATAACACTCAAAGAGGTTTATACAAACTCAATATATTTCGGATTATTGGTTCATCATCAGGAGTTTAAAGATTACAAACTTTACAGATTGTAAACTCCTGATGATGGACTAATAATCCGAAATATATTGGGTTTGTATAAGCCTCTTTGAGTTTTATTTCATTCACTGTGAAACTACACACCCTTTACTTTATTAATTAATATTATGTTTCACCTAAAACCTACACCACTTTCCCTAAGTAAAAATGTAGTTTGATTGGTGAAAGAACCAAACTTTAATGTGTGAATGTGATGGTGTACAATTACAATGTATTTGTGACTGGCTTAATAGCCTTTCATCGGCACCTAGGGTGTTCAAGATTGTGCTGTCAGTGTACAATTGTTCAAAGAGAGACTCCATCCACTACTTACCAATTATTTAATATGAACCGAAATATTTAGATAGTTCTCGCAGTAACCTAGCTACTTTTGTAAATTTTTGTATATTTTTAAATCAAAGGTTTCTAAAGTTGAGGGAAAATACTGCTAGCAACTTTACAACGCCCAAACCGGGTTGCAAGAAAATTTATCTGATAGAATTTTAAAACAGCTATTAATGGTACTCTAATACAAAAATCTAAGTATATGGTTAGTTTAGTGCTAAAATAAAATTCTCTCATTCTATCATTTTGCACGGAGAAAGTTAGGAATTGAAAATAATAACATTATAAGGGTACGAAGAAAATGTTAATAACAACTAAATCAAATAAAGACTGAGATTAAAGAAATTATGCAACCAATTCTCAAATTGGATTCTGATTTCTAAAAAAATATCACTGCTTAAAAAAAATTCAACTGAAATTACTTGAAGAAAATCGATGATTCGATTAGTTTTTAACGCTAATTCTGATGGTATTTTTGTAATTTTTCTTCTACAATATTTATTTGTCTTGAGATATGTCTGGTCAAACCTCTGAAATGGTCAATTTTGGATTTTCGAAACGCCATACATATGAAACAACAATATTTGAAATCAAAATATTTGTTATTCATCTTTTTCTATGTCATATCCTCTTTGCAGAGACCCTGATTTCTTCCATTTTTATACAGCTTGGGTCTTCTTTATCATGACTCAAAATGGTGTTCATGGGAATTATTTGGTATTATTAATAGAAAAAACATTTAACTTATTGTTATAAGTAGAATTTGTTCACAAAATGCGGGTGTCTTCTTTAATCTAGACACAGGGCAGTGTGTCAGCCAAGTTCGGAAAAACGGGCGACCCACCGGCCATGTGTATTTTACACGAACCATTTCAAGCTACTTTCGACCCCCGCATAATTCAAAAACTATTAGACTTACGCACTTGATGCCTAATAAGACCCACTAGATCACATAGAATCCAAAATTTCATGAATAAATCTATTATAGTTCTTGAGTTATTAAGCTCTGAAAAGTGCCATTTTTAACACTGACTCACTAACATTTCAAAAACCTAAAGTACTTCCGCTGATCCTATAATGCTGAAATTTGGCATACTGGTAGAGTTTGGGCTACAATTAAAGGGAAAAAGCGAAACTTTCCCTTTTTCAAGACAAAATGAAAGGGTGAAATTTATTATATATAGGCTTAATTAACATATAGTGACAATACAATCAAACTAGAATTCTGAGATTTGGAACACTGGTAAAGCTTGGAACATTAATAAAGGAGAAAATTGAAAACCCGAAACTTTCCCTTCTTCGAGGGGGTGAAATTTATGAAAAACAGATCGGGTTTTTAATAGATATTTTATGAGAAATATTTAATCATTATAAATATTTAAATGTAATTATTTAGATAAATTAAAGGATAAAACTTTTTAAAAATTAATGATATCTGACCAAAAACATAAATGTGAAAAAGGGGCCAAGTTCGGTACAAACGGCTTCGCCGACAAAAGATGTAAAGATCTAAACGGGTATCAAGTTCCATAGCAGTTGATTGAATCATACCTATAGAGATGTACAACCTTCTTTAATTGATTTAAAAGAAAATTTGTTACGTTCTTTGATATTAAATTTCTAACTTGGCAAGTTATAATAGTCAATAATTACCTTTAAAGTGATGATATTTAATACAAGTTTAAAATTTAATATAGCTTTGCTATTTTTTCTATTTTATATTAGAAACAATTTAGTTGGATATAAAACTTGCCAAGTTATAAATTTAATATCAAAGAACGTAACAAATTTTCTTTTAAATCAATTAAAGAAGGTTGTTCATCCCTATAGCTATGATTTAAGCAACTGCTATGGAACATGGCACCCGCTTAGATCTCAACTCTTTTGTCGGCGAAGCCGTTGGTACCGAACTTGGCCCCTTTTTCACATTTATGTTTTTGGTCAGATAATTATTTACAAGAAAAAACATGGCCTATTTGTCCCTTTTATCGACTGGTATACAAGCTTAATTAAAAAAAATATTATATTTTTTATCTGTGATCATTTTAATTTAAAGAATTATACTTCAACACTAGGCTCAGGCCCTCTTAAATGCTCTAGCTCCGGGAATTTGACCCCCCTCTCTGGGCTCTAGTGAAGACCCCTCAAGAACTGGCTTAATGAACTGGCCATGACCTATATCTCGAGATGGAATCTCAAGATTGAGAACCAAGTGACCTTTTTTATTTTAAATATACAAGTGTAATTATTTTATACTCAAGAGGACCACCGAGACTTTCAAACTATATTCTCAAATGAAGAAAATGTGTCTTTAGAATATATCTTAAAGTAAACAAACTCATTCATTTATGTATATAGTATTTTTGTATATTTTGTAAATAATTCATCAACAAATTTTTGTCTGTGTACACTAGGGTGGTCCTTATTTTGAGTATTTTCGAATTTTTACGCTGGCAGAGGCTCATATGTTTCGAAATAAATAAAAAAATATCTTCCATGTTTCAAGTCTCTATCTCAATTTTAACCTGTGCCTCAGAGCGATGCAAGTTTCCCATTTAAATAACATGGGGTTTTTGGCATTGAACGATCAATTTTTTATTCAGGCCAAAGTAATATTTCAAAAAATTTGAATCTCTCTAGACTTTACCCTTATAATCGTAGCTATCCTTCAGAGTTTTTTCAGATTTTTAGTTATTATAATTTTGGAGTTACAGCTAGATAAAATACAGCCATATCTTAGTGTTAGTAAGTTATAGACTCCAAAATTATAATAGCTACAAATCTGTAAAAATTCTGAAGGGTTGCTACTATTATAAGGATAAAATCTACAGAGTTTCAAATTTTTAAACTATTGCTTTGGCCCAAATAAAAATTGATCGTTCAATGCCAAAAGCCCCATGATATTTAGATGGGAATCTTACATCGCTCTGAGACCCAGGTTAAAATTGACATAGGGGTTTGAAACTTGGGGGATATTTTTTTTATTTATTTCGAACCATATCAGCATCTGCCAGGGTAAAGGTTTGAAAATTCCCAAAAAAAGACCACCCTAGTGTACACATATTCAGAGAGAGATATTTTAAGAATGACATGTACAAATAATAATTAATTGATCAATTTATATTTTTGTTAAATAAAAAGAGAAAAAATGTTCATAGCTAAATTTAATTGCTATAGAAAAAAAGATGGTTGTCTATCCCAAATTTGTAAAAAATCATACAAATTGCTTAAAAGTATATCATATATAACTCCCACTCCTTACACGGCCCCACCTATTTTAATAAATTTATTTGCTCGCCTCAAAAATACCGCAAAAATTATAGCTAAAAAAAATAACTTCAGATCTTCCAAAGACCCTATTTATTTTCTTAATTTTCTTTAAAAAAAAAATCCAAGTAGCCAAAGGTCAAAACTAAAGGAAAAAATACAGAAGGCCAAAAACCTCAATAAAAAAACTCAAAAAAAAAATATAATAATAATGTATATAATAGTTGAATCACTTGAAGATAAACAGTAAAAAAAAAATGATTTTTAAGAGGGGTAGGAGATCTAGAAATGAAACACGATGGAAATGGGAAAATGAAGGGTTGGAGGTAGTCAAAAAATATATATGATGAAGTAAAATCCCGTTTTTAGTAAGGACGTTCTTACTAGTTAAAACGCGTTTTGCTGAATACCTTTATGGCAACTAGAGTTTACTAATTTTGGTTGAGTTTGGTTCAAAGGTCTAGAATCTTCATTTTTGACCTTCCGCCTCATTTCGTGTATTAATTTTCAAAAATTTTTAAAAGAAAATGCTAAAAATTAGAAGAAAAGTTGTAGAGGATGTAATTTTTGACATTTTCGTTTAAAAAATATAAAGGTATTCAGCGAAACGCGTTTTTACTACAAAACGGGCTTTTACTGCAACATATACATAAATATGATTATGTCGAATGCGCTGGTTTAATCTGGGAGGAACGTTTAAAGTAAACAGTTAAAAATCGAGGACATAGACTGGCTAATCAGCTCTGGGGCGTTTTTATTAGAGCCAGGGAGCCAGAGGGAACAACACAATCAAGAAGATTTCAAAATTTGAAAAGGATGTGGCCACATCCGTGCTCTATGGCCATGGTTCTTAAGGTAGTTGTTTCACCATATGTGCTTTCTTAAGATTTTTTTTATTATTTAAATACTTCTGCATCGTTTGCGGGCAAATCGATATTTATGAACAATACCTATAGTTCCGGAGAAATTAAATTCCAAAGATAGTTTTTCAGACTCTTATACATTGCACTATACGGGATATCGGAATTTTTTTTACAAATTTAATTATAATAAATAAACTCTTCTTCTTACCATTGTTATAAAATAGTAAACCAACATTATACAATAATTAATACATTTTTTAAGAAAATTGTAATTCATATAGTTACAAACACAGTTTCTGAGATAAATAAATAATGAAAAATGTATAATGGAAAAATTTACACTAAAAACAAGCTGATGGTAACAAAGCATTTATATAATCTAAAAAGTGGCTTAACTTTTAGTACTTTTTTCGTTTCAGCCATTGTCGCAACAGCTTTCAATCGTTTATTATGAACTTTTTGTTTTATAAATCTCCCTTTATAATGTACTTAATCTGACATTTCTATGATAAAATATATACAAGCTCGGACAGTGTTGGCAGATTTGTCAACCGAGCACGGGATTGGCTAGTAGTGGTACATAAACAGCAAAAAGTTTTGGGCTTATGAATTATGAATCCTTATTGTCTGTACTTATCTATATATATAAAATTAAGGTTTTGTCTGTACATTGGTCCAAATCACGCCAAATTTTGGTTTCACACGTTTCAAGCAAAGTTATGGACCTAAAAACCCTCAATAAAATTCCTCTCTGTATGTCTGTCTGTCTGTTTCCGTGGTTTCCGCGAAAAGTTGCTCACGATTCACGAAAATGCTGAAGTGATTATTATGAAATTTCATATTTGCATCAGATGTCTTCTAACTTACGTTTATAGCTATATAACGTTTTGATATTTTGACCCCAAAAGGGGGTTTGGGGGGGGGGAGGCGTACGAATGAGAAAACGAATGAATGAATGAACCCCTCCGCCCCAATTCCGCCCAAATGATAGGGTCTCCACCCCACCTACACCCCAATTCCGCCCCCACTCCCGAAACCACTTCCCTCTTCCCCCGTATGAGATAGGAATCAAGTTTCTAAGATGAGTCATTTTATGAAGGAAAAACTGCGATTTTTGTTAAAAAATTACATTTTTCAAAACTTCAACCTCATGTCACCATTATCCAATTAAGTTTTTTCGATTTTTGCCCATTTTGACCATGAAGGAGCACGTTTTCAACAAAGACCATTCTTTACATTTTTAAACTAGATTAAATTTGCTACAATTTAAATAAAGTTTCATTTTAATTGGATAATGGTAACTTGAAGTTTAAGTTTTGAAAAAATGCAATTTTTTCCAAATAATCGCAGTTTTTCCTTCATAAAATGACTCATCCTAGAAACTTGATTTCTATCTCATTCTCTAGTAAATTTTGTTGAGTTGAACGTTTACTTGGACGACTTTTTTGATAAAACTCTTAGATTTATAGTTATTCTACATTTTCCGGACAGGATATGATCCGAATCCTCAAAAGCATCATGGAAAATTTTATGAAGGAAAAACTGCGATTTTTTGAAACAATGGATTATTTCCTGTCATGGAAAATGCTGGATATCTATAAATCTAAGAATTTAAACAAAAAAAAGCGGTCCAAGTAAATGTTCAAGTCAACAAAATTTCGTAGACAATGAGATAAGCAATCAAGTTTCTAGGATGAGTGAGCCATTTTATGAAGGAAAAACTGCGATTTTTTGCAAAAAATTGCATTTTTTTCAAAACTTCAACTCTCATGTCACCATTATCCAATTAAGATGAAACTTTATTTAAATCGGAGCAAATTTAATCTAGTTTAAAAATGTATAGAGTCGTATTTTTCGAAAACGTGCTCCTTCATGGTCAAAATGGTGAAAAATCGAAAAAAGTCTGAGTTTTAGGGATATTCAACTGTGATCCCGGGGGCTATTTTTTGACAGGCGTTAGTACTGGTTCTATTAAACCTAAATAAATGAAATTTTTATCATTTTACGTGTAATTTAAAGAGCTTTAATTTATCTAATAAAAACCCTTTTGATTTGATATCTTGTTTTTGAGTTATTCAAGAAAAACTGAAAAAACTCCGAAATTTTCTCATTTTGAGGCCTGTAGAAAAATTTCCACAACACAGATTTGAAGGAAAACTTAGGGTAGTAATATTGGACTGCCAATAAAGGGATTCCAGCAATAAAATATTTACCGGGAATTATTTCCTGTTTGTGCCATTTTTTCACAGAATTAGCCTTGACTACTTTTAAAATGACTGCAACTATTTTATTCTATAATGTACTTATGAAAATTGTATAATATATATTGTAAATAAAAACTTTTGAATTGAAAAAAAAAATCATGATAGCACAGCAGCCATCTTAGGTAACAGTAAATACATATTTAGAACAAAATAAATACTACTAGCCCAGGAGCCCAGTATATAGGGGTGTTTCAGCTTACATTAATTGAGGGAAAATATTTTTTCTAGGATCGCTTGGTATAGTGTGGGTATGCCAAATCCAAGTTTGTGATCTCAAAAGTGTGGGGGACAACTTTTGGTTGCCGAAAAACTTCGAAATTTTCGGACTTTTTCAATTTTTTCGCTTATAACTCGAAAACAGTTCATATTTTGTAAATAACCGTTCTATAGTAAATTAATGAGGACAAAATTCCGCGTCGATTAAAATAAATAGAAAATTGATCCAGGAGTTCCATTTTTTATGTGGATTCAAAAAACAGCCCTCGGGATCACTTTTGAATATCCCTAAAACACTCACTTTTTTCGATTTTTTCCTATTTTGACCATGAAAGAGCACCCTTTTGACAAAGAGGACGATGGATATTCGTGCTGTAATGAGGTTGATGTTTTGAAAATATGCAATTTGTTGCAAAAAAATCCCTTCCTTTCCTTCAAAACTACTCATCCTAGAAACTTGATTCTGTAGGAAATTTTGTGGACTTGATCACTTTTTTGTTAAAACTCTTAGATTTATAAATATCAAGCATTTTCCATGACAGGAAATGATCCAAATGATCCATTTTTTTCTATCTCATTCCCTACCAAATTTTGTTGACTTAAACTTTTACTTGGACCACTTTTTTGATAAAACTCTTAGATTTATAGATATCCTTGTAGCGGCCCGCTCTCGCTCATGGCGACGAGCCTTGAGACACGGCCGCTAGATGACTCAGTCGGATCGTTGCGTCGCTTTTGCATGAGTGAAATATTATCAGCCATGCTATAATTAAAGCGACTCGATTTCGACTAGAGAAGCGAACCGATTCGAACATTCGGATCTGGAGGGGCCACCGCCATCCAGCAGCCCCTCCCCTGCACACACCCTATATGAGGACACGCAACCTACAACTCTGCACTCAACAGATTGTTAGGACCCCATCGACTTGATGGGGGGCGCGGCACAAAGCGCCACACAGCACTCACCTCAAGAGAGCCCTAACAATACTGGTGACCGCCCGACGTGATTGCAAAGCAAGCAGCCTCTTGACCCACCAGCTAGGTGGATAGAGCCTTGCCCGGCTGACTTAGTCGGTAATCGGCAATCACCCAAGAAAGAAAGGGTGTGGTGTAGCGGCCCGCTCTCGCTCATGGCGACGAGCCTTGAGACACGGCCGCTAGATGACTCAGTCGGATCGTTGCGTCGCTTTTGCATGAGTGAAATATTATCAGCCATGCTATAATTAAAGCGACTCGATTTCGACTGGAGAAGCGAACCGATTCGAACATTCGGATCTGGAGGGGCCACCGCCATCCAGCAGCCCCTCCCCTGCACACACCCTATATGAGCACGCAACCTACAACCTGCACACGCAAGATTGTTAGGACCCCATCGACTTGATGGGGGCGCGGCACAAAGCGCCACACAGCACTCACCTCAAGAGAGCCCTAACAATAATCCTGCATTTTCCAGAGACGATATGATTCGAATCCTCAAAAGCGACAGAGTGGTCTTTGTCGAAAACGTACTACTTCATGGTCAAAATGGGAAAATATCGAAAAAGTCTGAGTTTTTGGGATAGGTATTCAAAAGATATCCGGGGAGCTGTTTATTGGATTCCCATAAAAAATCGAACTACTGGACCAATTTTCTATTTTTTCTAATCGACACGAAATTGTGTCCTCTTTAATTTAATATACGAGGGTTATTTACAAATAATGGACCGTTTTCGTGTTATAAGTGAAAAATTGGAAAAAGTTCGAAAATTACGAGGTTTTTCGGCCACCAAAACTTTTCCCCCACACTTTCGTGGTCGCGAAGCGATCCTAGAAAAAAAATCTTTTCCCGCAATTAATGTAAGCTAAAACACTTTTTGGATCCTGTATTTACTTGTCTACAGGCAACTTAAACCGGAAAAAGGCCGCGCTGGCTAATAAATATGCACAAGGTCGAAATAATTTTAATCGACTTTAGGCATCCCAAAATGATCCTAGAAAAAAAATCTTTTCCCGCAATTAATGCAATCGAATGCAGGAAAGGTGCACCAGTAAAGATGTAGCCCCTACGGATCTCGAAAGACCCTTGCATTACCGAAGAGAAGGGAAAGTTGATTAAGTGAGAGGGTAGACGCGGGTGTCTATGCACCCTGGTTTTGAAGGTTTGAAGATCATAGGTGCTGGGAAAGATAGAGGCTGGGAGAGAGTTCCAGTTCCTTGAAGTCATGGGGATATATGTATTCGCGAATGAAGTGGTCCGGCACTTTTCCAATTTGACCGCGAAAGAGTGTTGGGAGTCGGCAAAACGTGTGCTACGTGCAAAAGCATGCTTTGGGGGGAATTATTGATTTTATCTCATCAGAGCACCTGCCGTGATAGTATCTATAGAAAAGGGAAAGGGCAGAGACATCTCTTCGATGAGCCAGCGAGTCGAGGAGTCGGTGAGGGTAGAATCGTTAATTAGCCTGACGGCTCGTTTCTGAATTGCATCAAGGGTAGCAAGAGAATATTTTGAGGCTCCTCTCCACAGATGAGAGCCGTATTCGAGACAGGGCGGATTTGGGCCTTGTAGATGGTGAGAAGTTGTGGGGGTTTGTAAAATCGCTTGGACCTGAATAAGAAGCCAATCTTCCTTGCTGCAGATTTCGCCACAGAGGAGATGTGTTCATTCCAAGACAGGTCAGATGCGACAGAGACGCCTAACATGGATAGGCTGTCACACATTTTCAGGGTATTCGAATCGAAGTGAATATCAGGGAAATCTCTATTTTCGCGCTAGAAATTAGACAACATTGAGTCTTGTTTGAATTAAAGTTAACTAGTCATGGTTAAAATGGGAAAATATCGACAAAAGTGCGAGTTTTTGGGATAGGTATTCAAAAGAGATCCGGGGAGCTGTTTTTTGGATTCCCATAAAAAAACGAACTACTGGACCAATTTTCTATTTTTTCTAATCGACAAATTGTGTCCTCTTTAATTTAATATAGGAGGGTTATTTACAAATAATGGACCGTTTTCGTGTTATAAGTGAAAAACTGGAAAAAGTCCGAAAATTTCGAGGTTTTTCGGCCACCAAAACTTATTCCCCACACTTTCGTGGTCGCGAACTTAGATTTGACATACCCACACCATACCAAGCGATCCTAGAAAAAAATCTTTTCCCGCAATTAATGTAAGCTAAAACACTTTTTGGATCCTGTATTTACTTGTCTACAGGCAACTTAAACCGGAAAAAGGCCGCGCTGGCTAATAAATATGCACAAGGTGGAAATAATTTTAATCGACGTTAGACATCCCAAATAAGAATTATATGAGTTTGCGACGGTTTCTGGCTGGTGGTAAATTTTTGAGGGCCTAAAACCACGAAAATTTTAGACTTTTTTCAGATTTTTGCTTATAACTCGAAAACCATGAGATCTACCGAAAATTTCACTCTTACCAAAATGAAAGAGCATAACGTTAAAGAATAAATAAAATAGAACGAATAAAGTTAAAATCGGTTCAGCCGTTTAGCCACAATTGATCGTCAAATATAGGCAATTTTGGCGGAAATGTTAATTATGCTTATTAGGTGGTCACAAGAAACCACACTCGAATTTTTGCTGTGCTGACAGCCCCCATAATAGTTTCCAATTGGCTAAAAATTTAGATTGGCAAAGTTCCATCTTAATTTAACAACGGTAACCCGTTCCGCAATGAAGTTAAAGTTTTTGAGAAAATGCATAAAATTCCAGTTTTTCATTCATAAAATGAAAACCACTCATCATAGAAACTTGATTCTTGTCTCATTTTCTAGGAAATTTTGTTGGCTTGAAGTTTTACTTGAGCCAATTTTTGTTAAAAATTTTAGATTTGAAGATATCCAGCATTTTCCAAGACATGACATGATCCGACCTCATTGCGGCACGGGATACCGTAGTCTAATTAAGATGAAACTTTGCCAATCTCATTTTTTAGCCATTTGGCAACTATTAGGTGGTCAGCACCAAAATTCGAAGAGTGGTTTCTTGTGACCACCTAATAAGCATAATCCACTTTTCCGCTAAGTTGGTAAAAATTGCCTATCTTTGAAGATTAATTGTGGCAAAACTGCTGAACTGATTTTAACTTTTAAGTTCATATCCGGTGTGAAATTTCATGTTCTTTCATTTTGGTAAGAATGAACTTTTCTGTCAGACGAATGGTTTTCGATTTATAAGCGAAAATCTGAAAAAAGTCCAAAATTTCCGTGGTTTTTAGGCCCTCAAAAATTATAAATGAACTAAAATTCATATCGCTCTGTGATTGGTGCTCAGACGATACGTCTGCCTCCTGGCTGCAAATGTGGCAAGTACTGGTGGCAAATTTTGTCTCTTCGAAATTTGAATATGACCGGGGCGGGGTGATTTGGAAGTCTCGCTATGGGGGGGGGGGGGGGGGGCGATCGCAACAAAATGACAAATAAATTGATTACAATAAGTGTGAGAATTTCAGGGCTATTCTGTATTGTCTCTCCACATACTGCCATTGTGGATTATATCAAAGTGACCAACTCATTCGCTCAAGACTTTACAGACAATGGAGGATCGATTTATCTCAATTGTGAAGTTCAAGACTTTACTAAATCAGATACAACCGAAAGTAATCAAAGTTCAATATATCCTATTTCAATAAAGAGCACAACAAATCAGGTAATTTTAACTCCATAAGATTGTTTTTGTATATAATACCTATTTGTATATAATACCTATTTGTGTATAATACCTATTTGTATATAATACCTATTTGTATATAATACCTATATGTTAGGCTCAAATATTGAAATCACTCAAAGAGCGAAAAAACTTAAAACAGCGTCTTGTGGTAATTAGAAACAGCCACAAAGCGAAATTCGTGTTGCGGCTCTTTTGGTAAAAAAAAAAAAAAAAATCGTGGAAAGAAAAGAACTATTTTTTTATATAAAAATATGTTTTTAACAATTAAAAAATAATTTTAAGTTAAATGTTACAATAAAATGTTTTAAATTGTTGTTCCAAATGATAATAAAAAATAAATATTTAAATGAATTTATATTATATATTTAAATTAAATTTACCGTGAATTAGCATAAATGTATTTAAAAAGAAAAAATATTGGTGGGCCAATTGAGATGGGACGGGGCTCGTAGACAAAATGATTTTTCTCATTTTTCAATAAAATTAGCAAAAAAGAAAAAATGAAAATTTTCTCTTGAATCTAATACTAGGCTAATAGAAGTAAAAATCGGTTTGCCTAAACCTAAAGGAGAGCTTCTTAAACTTTTTTCATTCGTGACTCAATTTTGATTGAGAAAATTTTTGTTACCCCAGATTATATGTAGGTATAGTTATATAGAAAAACTAACATTTTTACTAATAATTCATAAAGAAAACTATATTTTAAAACAAATCTTTTTTAAACATATCTATTATACAGGGCTGCCCACTAACTCCTAGCTTTATGACACACCCCCCCCCCTCCCAGTTTAATGAAAACCAACCCTCTCCCCCACCCCACCACCACCACGTTCATTAAAATTACCCCCTCACTCCATTTTATTCACTTCTTAAGAATTAGAAGTCCCATTCAATTTTACTATTTAGAAGGGTCCATTTGAAACAATTTAATATTCTAAAGTTCACTATCCATTCTTCGATATATTCATAGCAAATTTTATAAAAAATTTTAACTTCTCTTAAAAATTCATTTTTTATTCCGGGATTGGAATCTTCCAAAACGGTCAGTTTATTCTTTAGAATTAGTGGTAAAAATCCATCATTAAATCTTGATTTACATTGCAGTATGAAATCGTTTAATATAATACAAACTTCTGCTGCTGAAATTTTATCTCCTTCAATTTGTAGAGTAATTTTATGAAACAACGACGCCTGACTGTGAATAAAATAAAGCATAGGTTCTGACATATCGTTTTGAAAGAATTTCTTCAAAATTGTAGGACATTTGTCAAGGCTTAAAAAATATGAACGTAGTGGATCATATAACTGCAAAACGCGTTCTAATGCTGGAGTTAAAGGAAGTCATCTGACTTTGGAATAACCAAGCAGTTTTTTGTATTGAACACCAGCCTCTTCCACAAAATTCAAATCACTGTCAAAATAATTTTAAATATTTAATTAATAAAATTGAAATAAAATAATCTAAAAAAATGTTTTAGAAATACAAATGAGTATAAAATTATACAAATGAGTACTTTCATAGTACAGGATTTGAAAAGAGTACGGACAGCTGATTAGCCATCACAAGGTTTCAATTTCGGTAATCCGATCAGAGAGATCAACTTTTTTAGTAGAATTGGAAAATTTTGGAATTAACGAAATAATTTAATGAGAAATACATATGTGAATTCTCGTAATAAGAGAGTTTCGATTTAGAGGGGGTGGGGCTCTGTTGCCCCCTTACCCCTCACCTAACTTCACCCATATATATGAGTTTATCATTAATTTGATAATGTATCTGATTTTATCACGAGGTACGCCGAGAGCCAGGCAAAGCTTGAATTCGCTCAAAATTTTTTTTTGCTCATTGAGTTTAGAAATGTCTGAAATGTTTTTTATTAAGTCTGTCTGGATTAAGGAACCCAGGATAACTTAAAAACCGAAAGTCGTAGAAAGTTAATTCTAGGGCCAAAAGCTTTGTATTTTTATTGTGAAGAACTAATTTGATTTTGGGCTCTAGGTTGAAAAATCAAAAAATAATGATTTCAATGATAATTTTTCAGGTCACTGACAAAATAAACAAAAAACAGTTTTTTATTTTATAGAATTTAAGGAATTTAACATTTTTTTACATGTTTTATATTAGCTTCACTTGTATCTATCTATCAATGTGACTTTTGTTCTGTTAAATTCCGCAAACATTTCTCTTTAAAAAAATAATTTTTAAGAAAAAAATAAAAACCGACTTCAAAAAAATTAAATCCAAAAATTAAAACACACTAAAAGGTATAAAATAATTATTATCTTATTTAGTTACAAGTAAACTACGAAATATTAACATGAAATTACTTTTTGAAGTCGGTGCCAAACAAACCATACCTATAAGCGAGCGTACCCACCAAACGTACTAAGTAAGATCCGTCGAGTGCGATTCATAAAAGGTATGTTTGGCACCGTCTTCAAAAAGTAATTTCATGTTGGTATTTCGTAGTTTACTTGTAACTAAATAAGATAATAATTATTTTATACCTTTTAGTGTATTTTATTTGTTGCATTTAATTTTTTTGAAGTCGGTTTTTATTTTTTTCTTAAAAATTATTTTTATTTTTCTCTTTTTAGTGATGTTATTAATAGTGATCATATCATCAGAACTTGACCAAATTAATATGGCACCATCCCTAAGATAACCCCTTTCCAATAAAAAAAGAATCATCGAAATCGGTTAATAAACAAAGAAGTTAGGCCTGAACAAACCTAACAAAAAAGGTCTAATACCTATGAAAAAAAATGGGACCAATCGGAAAGTAGACTGAACCCAATGCAAATTTTTTTTTCAAAATCGGTTCACAATTGGCGGAGATATGAGGTAACATAGGCACAAAAAAAAAAATTCAGTCGAATAGAGAACCTCCTCCTTTTTTGAAGTCGGTTAAAAATAATTGTTTATCTACTCAATTTAAATGAAATTATATAAAAATAATATAAAATAAATACATTCCTTGCTGTTAAATTTCGCAAACTTTTCTCTATAAAAATAATTAAGACGAAAAAGTAAAAAAATAAAATATATTTTGATAAAACTAAAAAAAAATGCTTCTAAAAAGTACAAAATAATGTAATACTTAATAAAAAAGCGTGAGGCACTTTGCCGAAATTAATTAAAAGTACATGCTTCTGCGCCCCACGCTTTTTGATTAAGTATTACCTACATTATTTTGTACTTTTTAGAAGCATGTTTTTTTTAGTTTTTTTTAAATATGTATATTTTTTTCGCGATCGCCCCCCCCCCCCCCCCCTGGATCCCCCTTGGATGAGACCGTGACAGATCAAATTGTCAACCCAAAAAACTCCCTAACCCATGAATTTCATCAATTTTCCGTTTTCAAAATAAAAAAGATATATATATACCATATTTAAACAAACAATTTTTGCTCGTTTAATAAGAGTAGATACCCATTCATTTCTAGTGAAAATAGAGTCGCAACTCTCAATATCTCCTTTTATACATTCCCAATCAATCCCAATGCTATGACTGGGATTGGGAAAAAACACATGTTGTCTGAACTAGGGTTACCCACTTAAGAACAAATAGTCACATGTTTCTTAACTTTGGTGATCCTTAGAAAACCGGTGCTTTCGATATGTTAAGACAGTTGACAATATATAAATAGATATATCAATTAGATATATAAATATCATTAATATAATTATAAATACCTTTTTAATTGATACTGTTGCATTCAAAAAATCGACCGCTCGTCTTTGAGGAAAAATCTCGCTGGGAGATTTATATGATTTGGAGAGTATCAATGAATATTCATCCACAACAATATTTAAATGAGCATAAAACATCAAAGCATGTTCCATATCCGTAAATCCAAGAATTGAATTTATATATTGTAGAGGTAACTGAAAAAAAAAAATGTTTTTAATATTAGTAATTTAATATAAGGCAGCTTCAAACAAAAATAGAAAAAAACAGATTTGGTCCTAGAGATTTTGATATTTCCATCAACGGAGTGAGAGTGGAGTTGTATTTGAATGGAAAGAGACTGGATGAAAGAAAGTTATTAGGTGCGGTTGAAAATGGCAAAGAAATTAATCGAATTCCTCATTAGGTTTTATATTTTGTAAGAGAAATCACTGGTTGTTCTGTTTAATCTAAGATGTTTTCTACTATACCATAAGTTTGCTTATATGCCCAAAGGGTTGTAGCCTCCTCGGGAATTAAAGCCAAATGTCTAAAAAACTAATTTTATTAGATCTTTATCTAAAATTTAATGGCTAAATATGAGTAGCTTAGAAGCCAATGCAGTCAAGTCCATACTATTGAAAAATTTCTAAATATGGTATAATAAATTCTTATTAGACAATTAGGTTTATTCTTTTAATACAAAAGGTTTTATCCACAATGGACTCTGAGCGACTGATTCGAGTAAGTCATTTGCCAATAAGCTGGATAGTTTTTTTTGACAATTGAATTAGATTCTAAAAGAAAAGACAACTTTTCTGTCATGTAAGCAAGTTTAATTTAATGAAATAGTCAAACAAAATTCAACTTTTTCTTTTTCTAATTTAAGTCTAGGTTTACAAAACGTATATTTTTACACACTTGCAAATTTTTATTTTTATATCATATCTAGACACAGGGCAGTGTGTCAGCCAAGTTCGAAAAAACGGGTGACGGGTGTATATTTACACGAACCATTTCGAGCTACTTTCAACCCAACCATAACTCAAAAACTATTAGACCTACACACTTGAAATTTTTAGTGTCTAATAAGGCCCACTGGAACACATAGAATCCCAAATTTCACGAATATACTTATTATAGTTCTAGAGTTATTAAGGTCTAAAAGGGACATTTTTAACACTCACTCACTCATATATCAAAAACCTAAAGTACTTCCGCTGATCCTAGAATGCTGAAATTTGGCATACTGGTAGAGTTTGGGCTACAATTAAAGGAAAATATCGAAAAACTGAAACTTTCCATTCTTCGGGGCCCGAAATGAAGGGGTGAAATTTATGAAAAACCGACCGGGTTTTTAACAGATATTTTATGAGATATATTTAATAATTATTAATATAAATGTTTAAATGTAATTATTTAGATAAATTAAAGGATAAAACTTTACAAAACTTAATGATATCTGACCAAAAACATAAATGTGAAAAAGGGGTCAAGTTCAGTACAAACGGCTTCGCCGAGAAGAGTTAGGATCTAAACGGGTACCAAGATCCATAGCAGTTGCTTAAATCATAGCTATAGGGATGAACAACGATCTTCAATTGATTTAAAAGAAAATGTGTACGTTCTTTGATATTGAATTTATAACTTGACAAGTTTTATATCCAACTAAATTGTTTGTTGTATCAAATAGAACTAGCAAAGCTAAATTTTAAGCTTGTATTAAATATCATCACGTTAAAAGTAATTTAGTGACTATTATAACTTGGAGAGTTATAAATTTAATATCAAAGAACGAAACAAATTTTCTTTTAAATCAATTGAAGAACGTTGTACATTACTATAGCTATGATTTTAGCAACCTCTATGGGACCTGGTACTCGTTTAGATCTTAACTCTTTTATCGGCGAACCCGTTTGTACCGAACTTTGCCCTTTTTCACAGTTATGTTTTTGGTCATATTCCTAATTCATTTAAAAGTCAGTCAGTCAGTGACGAAAAAGCCTATCTTTGGCGTCTTCTAACTTGGGCGGTATAAGCAATAGGAATATGAAAATTGGTGATTTAGTTAATCTTATGGGCCAGTATAGTGGAAAAAAAATTCAGCCATGTCGAGTTTTCAAGTGCGAAGTTACAGAGGAATCAAAATGGCTCGAGTTGCTTCTTGTAAACTGTTAAGTGTAGTCTGGCAGTTCGCACCCGCTCGAATCGAACTTGGCTGGGCCATTGCCGTAACCCCATATTTTTAGCGAAAATATAGCCTCTAGTGACGAGTTAAGATTAAAAAAAACAATACACTATCTTTCTTAAAAATTCAATAACTCATTTGTTTCTATTAATGAAATTAAATTATATAAATGTAAATAATAATAATGAAAATAGTTCGTGTATTGAATTAGTAGTTTCAAATTTTCCTGGCATGTCCTGTACTCACTAAATAGGTATATATATACCAGGTGAGTTTTTTATCTTGAGACAGTCTTATAATTCAAAAACAGTGCATTATATGAAAAAATGTTTCAAATAAAGTTTATTTATATCAAGAGGGAAACTAAACTACGCTATTGTTTGTCGACTTAGAACAAGCTTTAAAGGATATTTCGAGGTCAAGTTCTGTTTTTTAAATGGAAACCTATATGTTTCTGTACATATTCTGAATCTAGAAAAAAAACTGAACAACTTTTATTAGAACTATTTTTTATACGACATCAAATAATAAAAAATATTAAATCAATTATATCTCAAAAAAATACTAATAATTATTTTTAACAATCATTCAACTTAATTATCAAATAATAATGATCAAATATTTAATTATTTAATAAATAATTTAATAATAATTAATAATTTAATCATTTTGCGACCCTGTTTTGAGACATTCCAGAGTGTATCGCAAGTCTTTTGGATGAATTTCAGTTCCAATTTCGTTATTTTGGCCTGATTCTGTTTATTCGTAGCCTTTACATTTCTTGTTTTTTTTTAAACAGATTTACAACACGATAAATTGAAGCTTGGTAGGGTATATTCCTCTCAGGAAAACGCTCGGCATCCATTTCAATGGCAGCCCCATAACACTTCTTCCACATTCACCATAAATTAAGACCATTTTAAAATTCTGTCTTCAACAAAAAATGCTCCATTAATATTATGGTAATACAATATAACTATCTACTGGATTGACACGAGAAATAAACTTTTTTAAACTCAAGAATTTTATTTAGTTCTATTAAGTAGAAAATAATCTATTAAATCTGACAACCTACGTATAATGAAATTTTAAGATCATTATAAACACTTGTTTTCATTAATAAAGTAAAGGGTGTGTAGTTTCACAGTGAATGAAATAAAACTCAAAGAGGTTTATACAAACTCAATATATTTCGGATTATTAGTCCATCATCAGTTTTTAACCTGTAAACTCCTGATGATGGACTAATAATCCGAAATATATTGAGTTTGTATAAACCTCTTTGAGTTTTATTTCATTCATTGTGAAACTACACACCCTTTACTTTATTAATTAATATCATGTTCACCTAAAACCTACAACACTTTCCCTAAGTAAAACTTATTTTCATTGTTGTGACTTTTCGATTTAATAAATATTTATTTAATAATTAATTATTTAATAATTAATTATTTAATCATTGTTATTTGATAATTAAGTTGAATAATTGTTAAAAATAATTATTAAGATTTTTTTTGAGATGTGATTTAATTTTTTTTTATTTGATGTCGTATAAAAAAATAGTTCTAATAAAAGTTGTTCAGTTTTTTTTGTAGATTCAGAATATGTACAGAAACATATAGGTTTCCATTTAAAAAACAGAACTTGACCTCGAAATACCCTTTAAAAGCTTGTTCTAAGTCGACAAACAATAGCGTAGTTTAGTTTCCCCTTGATATAAATAAACTTTTATTTGAAACATTTTTTCATATAATGCACTGTTTTTGAGTTATAAGACTGTCTCAAGATAAAAAACTCACCTATATATATATATATATATGTATATACCTATATAGTGAGTACAGGACATGCCAGGAAAACTTGAAACCACTAATTCAATAAACGAACTATTTTCATTATTATTATTTACATTTATATAATTTAATTTCATTAATAGAAACAAATGAGTTATTGAATTTTTAAGAAAGATAGTGTATTGTTTTTTTTAATCTTAACTCGGCACTAGAGGCTATATTTTCTAGCTTGTTCTAGGTCGACAAACAATAGCGTAGTTTAGTTTCCCCCTCGATATAAACAAACTTTTATTTGAAACATTTTTCATATAATCCACTGTTTTGAGTTATAAGACTGTCTCAAGATAAAAAAACTCACCCGGTATATATATTTGAGCGGATTATTTTTTTCAATAAGTAGTTCGATATGTTACCCCCTAAATTATTTCTCCTACCGACTCCCATGATTTAAATTAAAAAGAAATTGATACCAAAATAAAATAAATTACCTCAATACTTCTTTTTGTTAATGTGTAGGATTTTACTATTGTAGTAAAAGCTTGATATCGCATCTGAAGGAAGTATCTTCGGATAATGCAAGTTACAAGATATGTGGAAGATTTCACTAAAGAAAAAAATTTTACATAATTGTTAGTATTTAAACTTGAAAAGACTTTTATTGCGAAAGAAACTTCTGGTGATTTACGAATTTCTTCTCTCATAAGTTGTAATTCACTAAAATTTAAAGAAGGTGTTATATTTAACTATTAGTAAATTGAATCCTTACGAGAAATATTTACCTTAAACAATTTCCATTATTCATATTCAAGTAGATCATATATGCTCTGAATTCGGCCTCGTATGGACAATGTTTACCCTTTTTATTCAAATCACTATACATATATTTTAATGTTTGTAAACATTTAGTAAGATTTTCAGTATTGATTTGATCATCATACACCGTGGATTCTTCTTCAATTAATCTTTCAGAACAAAAAATATGGAAACGAGCACATTGCTCGATTAATGTCACAACATTTTCATCACATAATTCTTGTTGAGTAATGTCCTAAAATAAAACGAATATTGCTGCTCTTGTTTGAAATGTTAAAAATAACTCATTTCTGAATATCAACAATACAAAGGTGTAAATTACTTTTCTTATTGCTCGTGTTCGATCCCAAATAAAATAATACCAGTCTGCAAGATTTTCATTAGGTAGTTCACATCTATTAATAATCTGATCTAGCAAATAATCCATGGTCATTCTTAAAACAGGAGTTGGCCGTAGTTCATGAGGAAGAGGCTCAATTTGATCAGCGGAACTTCTCGAATATTGTTTTATTGCTGTACGATGATTTATCTGGATAAAAACAAAAATAATTTCAATTAAAATTTAATAGAGGCGAATCTTAGAATTCAATTCACTATTAACAATGAAAATGTTTATAGCGAGGTTACACATAAAAAAAAAGACAGTAAAATCGTCACACAAAAAAAGCGAAACAAAAAACAAAAAATGATGTCATTATACAGGGTATTCCATAGAACTCGTTCATTAAAAGTTTTCATGGAAGGAGTTGAGAGAAAATTTTGAACTTATGTTTTGGAATATGCTCTTTTTAAATAAATTATTAACAACTTTTGGACACTTTCTACTTTGCCGCAATCGCTATCAACTTTTACTTTACCATACAGGGTATGGTCAAGTATTGTAATCGTGCATGAAAAAAGTGTTTTTTTTCCATCTTTTTTTCAAAATATCTCAAAAACGGGTGAAACTATTTTGATTAAAAAAATTGAGCGAAACCATGGCATTTCGGTCTACAAAAAAGCCCTAATAAGTGAACATCGAAAAAATTATATTTTTCGAGATAATAATTGTTTTGTCAAAATGTCTGTTAGTTAGTTGGTTAGTTAGTTAGTTAGTTAGTTAGTTAGTTAGTTAGTTAGTTAGTTAGTTAGTTAGTTAGTCTGTGCGTTACCAAATTTTGTGGACGAGCTAGCTCAAAAACTAATGTGAATATTGAAACCAAATTTCACACGTAGTTTTGGTCCATTGAGATTAAGAGCTGATTAGATTTTGGTGCATATCGACCCAAAATTAAGGTGGGTGGAGGGGGTTAAAAATAAAAAATCTAGGCCATTTGAGCAAATTCAACCAAATTTTGTACACACAATCAGTGGGACCCCAGAAATCTAAAAATGCAAAAACTAACCGCCCAAAATGGGGTGGGGGGTGTATGGTCAAAAAATGAAAATCTAGGCCCTTGTACCAAACTCAACCAAATTTTGTATACATAATCAGTGGACCCCCAGAAGTCTAAAAATGCAAAAATTTACCGCCCAAAAGCGGGAGGGGGGGGGGTCAAAAATGAAAATCTAGTCTCTTGTACCAAACTCAACCAAATTTTGTATACACAATCAGTGGACCCCCCAGAAGTCTAAAAAATGCAAAAACTAACCAACCAAAATGGGGGGGAGGGGTCAAAAAATGAATATCTAGGCCCTTATATCAAACTCAACCAAATTTTGTATACATAATCAGTGGGACCCCAGAGGTCTAAAAATGCAAAAACTAACCCCCACCCCTACATGATTATAAATAATTTTATTAAATATTAATTATAAGTGAGGGGCAAGGTTGTATGGTAAAGTCAAGTGGATGGCCACATCAGAACACGTCAGCTTATTTTATTTTCTATGGAACTCCCCAAATATTTTTGCATCATTAGATTAAGTGTTAAAAACTAAGATGATTTTGTATAATCATGCACTTGATGTCTAACATTTATAAGTTATTTTAGATATTTAGATAATTTAGTGCCGCAAGGACTGTTGAAAAAAATTTCTACGTATAAAGGACACTTATAAATATGTGTATTGAAAGTTTTAAAAAGATTTCAAGAAAATCGATTTATTAGGGAACGTCCTTAAAGCATATTGTTACTTTTTTTTTGAAATAAATATACTTTTTTAAACATTTAAACAAATTTAAACAAATTAAAATTAAAAAGTATATTTATTTCAAATTTTATTATTATTAAATAAACATAATTACCAAGCTCTCAGTAAGCTAGTTATAATAAAATTGTAAAATTGTTAATCTCTGTTAATAAGGAATAAATACTCAATTTTGTTAAGGGAGAATGGTGTAGGTTCTTGGTGAAACATATTAAATAAAGTAAAGAAAATTTTTTGAAAATTGTTTTTTTTTGGAACTTCTTCAAATTTTTTTTAAATTTAAAATACTAGGTAGGTTTCACATAAATAAAAGATCAGATGCTTGTTTAGCACGACTCAATATATATTTCGGGGTATAAGCCCATCTTCAGGAGTTCACAAAGGGCACAGTGTCCTTTTGTGAACTCCTGAAGATGGGCTTATACCCCGAAATATATATTGAGTCGTGCTAAACAAGCATCTGATCTTTTATTTATGTGAAACCTACCTAGTATTTTAAATTTAAAAAAAATTTTGAAGAAGTTCCAAAAAAACATTTTTCAAAAAATTTTCTTTACTTTAATAAATTCTCAGGCAACATCGTTAATCACTTACCAGCTCTTCCAAAATAACTAATTATATAAACTGTGGATAGACCGAGTTATTAAAATTAAAATTTTATTAAAATTCAATTTGATAAATATAAAGCTCTAATATTTACCACTTTGAACATATATTGATATTTTCTACTAACTGTTCCAGGTTTAACTCCTTGCTCATAGATATTAATTTGATGTTCACATTCTCGTTGATATCTTTCTTTCTCCGGGCACATATCCGGGCATGTTCCTTTGTTTCGTTTGGCTAATGATAAATTACTCTGTTTTCTCTTTTCTGAAATAAAAAAAAAATTATTTTTAAAATAATATTTCAGCTTCGACTTATCATTGAATCACAGATTAGACCAAAAGAATTTTTCAAATATTATAAAATAAAGATTTACTTGATCGTATAAGATTATCTCGATGGTCTAAAATCGAATAAAATTGTGTGGCTGTGGAGGCTACTGTATTTAATAGTTCCAAATCCTCTTTTTTTGTTTTTTTGGGGCTTTCAGTTTTTTCTTTTAATAGTGGTTTGTCAGCTCTGTCTGGCAGACTTTTGTTCTTTGATTCATATTTACTAGCTGGTTCAAGTTCAATGATTTTTTCAGTTTTAGATCTAAAGAAAAGAAATAATATAAAAACATTCAACAGACAATATGGAAATATATAGAACAGAAAAACAATAATTTTCATCTAACTAAAAGCAAATCAAATTAATATTCTAATTTAAAGTGTTTTAGGATTGGACCACTATGAGGATAATTCAACGACTCCAGCTTTGGAAGCAGTTTTCACAGTAGATAAATCTTAGAACGTGCCGTAATTAAACACAATTTACTCTCAGTTAGCAAACTTTATAATAATATAGGGTGGGTGAGCCATTTAACTTTTGGAATTTGAATCGGCTATAAAAAAAAGAACTAATGAATATTTTTTCAAAATTATGAGTTTATTAGAAAGATTGGACATTTTCATTTATGAATAAAAAACAAAATCATTATTCGATTTCCAAAAACAGTGCGGAGAAGATCGATTGTTACGTTGGCTGTGTGGCAAGTGGCCCCTGGTGGTCCTGTTGAAACCAAATGTCACCCATGTCATCCTTTTCAATTTTTGGAAACAAAAATGTTGTTTTTCATTTTTAAATGAAAATGTCCAAAATTATAAGTTTATTAGAAAGATTGGACATTTTAATTTAAGAATGAAACACAACATCATTCAAATGACTGCCATGGCTGGCTTGACAGTACTCCCCATCCGAACAACCCAAATTTTCAGTACATTTTCAATTAGGTTGATCGGATGGGGTACTGTCAAGCCAGCCGTGGCAGTCATTTGAATGATGTTGTGTTTCATTCTTAAATTAAAATGTCCAATCTTTCTAATAAACTCATAATTTTGAAAAAATATCCATTAGTTTTTTTTATAGCCGATTCAAATCCCAAAAGTTAGATGGCCCACCCTATATATATCATTTGAATAATTGAGAAGTCTATTTGAAATTTCTGCTCAAAAAGCTGAAAAATTTAATCATAAATGATTACAGAAGAAAGAATGTATGGATATATAGATCAAATTGATTCTTTTGTACATTTCCAAACTCGAGAAATCCTACAATGTTGGGATAAACATAGTCAATCTTTGTGCTACAAGTAAGTAAATCAAGTTATTGAATATTTTCAATTATTGAACGTAAATGGATTGCTAAGTCGAGAAAGACAATGTAAGAACCGAGGGGTGAACCGCGATTGGAATTAGGCGTATACGTCTTTTGGAATTCATTAGATAATGCCCCTTCATCTATTGTCTTCTACTTGGAAATGGAAGTGGAAGTAGGTGTACATGATATTAGGTCGCGGTTCACCCCTCGGTAAGTACAAATGATGAAATTTATTTTTAAACTGTTATAAATTATTGTCCCTGAAGCCAATTAAATAAATAAAAAAATAAAAAATTATTATTTATTGCATTTTCACAGGAAAAGCTCCTTTTTTGATTTAATAAAATAATAAGTTAATTTTTTTTTTAATAATTATAATATTCATTTTTTAATGTAGGTATACTTAAAAAAGCATGTATGAACAAAAAATTTATTAAAAGTATATTTAAGGATGTTAAAAATTAATATTTGAAATTTCAAAACTATTTATGTAGTTTATTATGAGTATATATATATATATATAATAATAATACAGAGAGAATAAAACAAAAAATACCTCCTCCTTCATCTAATACAGAGAATAAAACAAGGCATATACAACCTTGATTGAATTTTGTAGAATCTATGTAAGGTAAACGCTCCAGTAGTGGGCCTGTACCTATAATGGGCCAGATGCAAGAAAAGTGCAAAAATTAGCTTATCCAACTTTGAAAGATTGCGCTATATATAGCTCATACCATGGGCTATATATAGAGCTATTTTTCAAAGTTGGATAAGCTAATTTTTGCACTTTTCTTGCATCTGTACCTATAATGGGCCAGATGCATATCTCATACCATGGGGTATATATAGCATAGCTCATACCATGGGCTATATATAGAGCTATTTTTCAAAGTTGGATAAGCTAATTTTTGCACTTTTCTTGCATCTGTACCTATAATGGGCCAGATGCATATCTCATACCATGGGGTATATATAGCATAGCTCATACCATGGGCTATATATAGAGCTATTTTTCAAAGTTGGATAAGCTAATTTTTGCACTTTTCTTGCATGTGGCCCATTATAGGTACAGGCCTACTACTGGAGCGTTTACCTTATTAAGATTAGAAAACGATTTTTTTTTATAATGATATTGATGCAAGAAGAGGTTGCATCAAAAAGGTACAACCTCCATAGTCCGTGGTGGACCCTTATATCGTGAAAATAAGAAGAGATTTCAGGATTGGGTCTGTGTTGAAGGTGTCTGTGGATGCGGGTCTTGAAAGATTGAAGGTTATATGTAGCTGGGAAGACTGACAGGGGAAGAGAGATCCAGTCTCTAGAAGTCATAGGGATAAACGTATTGGCGAATGCGTTTGTTCGGTTAGTATCCAATTTAAGCGCATAGGGATGTTGAATCTTAATAATCGTGTATTTTGGGCAAATTTTTTTTTTATATGATATTGATATGAGAAAGAGATACACCAGAAGATGCATCTCCTAAAGGCCTATATGGGATGGCCCCTCCATCGTGAAAAGAACAGAGTAGAAGGAAAGAAGCCGGGATCATAAGCCAAATCTCAGAAAGTTAGATACAATCCAATTTACTGAGTTTTTTTAAGGGCTTCGAGCAGTGGTAAATTCTCCGTGCGATAAATTAGGTTAAATTTATCTCCCACTTAATTTTTTGAAGCTTTTGGAGGTATTATTGATTTTATCTAGTCAGAACAAACGCCATGGTAATATTTATAAAAAAAGGGAAAGTGCGGAGACAGTTCTACGATGGGCTAGGGAGTCAAGAGTTTTTTTTATAATGATATTGATACAAGAAGAAGTTGCACCAAGAAGGTACAACCTCTGTAGTCCGCGGTGGACCCTTGTATCGTGAAAATAAGAAGAGATTTAGGGATTGGGTAGGAGTCGAAGGTATCTGTGGATGCAGGTCTAGAAAGATTGAAGAGTGTCAGTTAATGCTGGTTCTCCTATTAGTCTGATAGCTAGCATCTAAGGTAGTAAAGGGAGTTGGAGGCTCCTCTCCACAGAGGCGAGCAAATATTCTAGACAGGGGCCAATTTGAGCCTTGTATAAGATAAGAAGTTGAGTGGGGGGCGAAAAATCGTTTAGTCTGGAAAAGATAGCCAAGCTTACATGCTGCAGCTTTTCCTACTGAGATAATATGGTCATTCTAAGAAAGGTCAAAACCAAGATGACACCCAACATTGATATTTTGTCACGAAATTCCAATGAGCTCGAATCAAAGGAAATGTCAGGAAGGTTTCTATCTAAGCGCCTAGAAATTAGACAGCATTGGGTTTTATAAGCATTAAAGTTTACCAAGTTGTTACATAAATAGACACCGATAAGTCGTATAAGTATAAGAAAATAAATTATAATTATCTATTTCTATCAAAGATGATTAATAATAATTAAAAACAAACTTACAAATCATCAATCTGACTACTAAATTCTAAACAGAAAAATGTTTTAACAATATTCAGGAATAGATGTTAAAAATTTTGCAATATTATATAAAATAATAATATTTATATATAAGGAAAATAAAAAATAATAATTTATACAAAGATATATTTACAATTTAAAAAAATACAGATCTTTTCTTTCTCTCTCCACTTTTCGGTTTTAATTTAGAAGTTGGTTTAGCCTTATTATAATTTTCATTTTGTTTTGATCCCCCAATTATAGACTTCATAGCAGTTGGTAGATTCCATAATATTAATAGTTTTTGATTATTCATCATATTTCCATCTCTTTTTGCCTTTGCTGCTGATTCCTTGAAATATTAATGAGATTTTTAAAATGGCAGAAATTCTTTAAACAGTATACAACTTAAAAATAAAGGTATTTTTATAATTAATTAAATCCATATCTTAATGAAAAATGTATTTACAAGTACTAATTATTAATTGTCTTTTGGGATAATTATTTGTTATTAGCAAATTGTGAAAGACAAATTATTTTACACTTATAAATCAAGAATAAACTTGGGTTAAAAATTATATATTAAATAATTTAGACTGTTTTTCTAGTTATTAATTTACAAGAAAAGAAAAAAGAAAACGGTCAATTTGAGCCACATATTTTATAAGAAATTTGGTTTAGCAACTTTAAAGAAAATGTATGATTTGAAAACGTTTTGCATTGGTGTAGCGATGCATAATTTTTTGTTTTATCTGTCTAGATCAGCGGTTCTCAAATTATTGTACCCGTACCATATGTGGTACTTAGAATATTCCAATTAATATTAAATTAAATTGAATTTAAAAATTATTTACTATGTAAAAAGATTTTAATTTTTAGTAAAATCACACATAATTAATTATAAGTAGGTTATAATGAAAGGCAGTCCATAATAAATGATTTAATTTTATTCAATTTCCGACGTTTCGGAGACTTTTTCTCTATTCTTCAGGGTATTGAATAGTTATTGATGGGCGAGTATAACTCGGTATAACTATTCAATACCCTGAAGAAGGAGAGAAAGTCTCCGAAACGACGGAAATTAAATAAAATTAAATCATTTATGGACTGCATTTCATTATAACCTACTTATTTCGCTTACCAGTCCGTCTTTCTAAGAAAATAAATAAAATTACAAAATTAATTATAATTATTTATTGAAAACGAATAAATTATACAATAAAACTACGACGTTTCGATCGAATTGTAGCGCTTGTGTGTAATTTTACTAAAAATTCAAATCTTAATAAAATTAATCACAAAAATAAAAGCTTCAACGGCTTCATTACTAAGTTCGCAAAAAAAGTTAAGAGAATAAACAAAAGGTCTGACTGTTAACTACACAAAGCAGCACAATTAACCGCCCACCCAAGTTTTATTAAATGTTTTACAATTAAACAAATGTCCACTTAATTTATTTATTACATTCGATTTCTAGGATCATAAAAGATTAAAAAGTCATAATTTAAACAAGAATAGCGATAGGACAGCTTCCAAGTACCTTGCGCATTGATTGCACCTCTTTCTAAAATCACTATGATACTTGGAAGCTGTCTTGGAACCACATTTGCACCATTTATTTGACAAGATTTTCTTCTTATGCAAGATAACGCCCGACCAAACGTCGCGAGAATTGTTACAGAGTACCTGGATACAGTCGGCATTAGAAGATTACCATGGTCACCTCACAGTCCAGACCTCAACCCTATCGAACACATATGGGACAACTTAAAAAGACGTCTTCGGAGTCAAACATCCCCACCAACCACTATCCCTGAATTGAAAGATGCGGTTTTGGAGGAGTGGAATAACATACCACAAGCCTATATCAAAAACTCCATCGATAGTATTCCCAATCGCCTACAGAAGGTCATTAAAGCCAGAGGAAGAAACATATGTTATTAAAATGTTAAATTCAATAAATAAATTTGAAAAATTAAGTGCTGGTGTAAAAATGGCTTTCATTTTATTATATAGGTGTTTTAGGGCGCATCAACGACAAGGGTTATTAGCTCCTCAAATACAAGACAACCTAGAAACGTCTTAAATAAATAGTGAAGTTAATTTTCTCATCAATATATCAAAGAATAATTAACATATTAACGAGAATTGTTTTTGATCGCGCTTTTTAAACAGGATATATATGGCGAGAGTACTGATGATTGAAGATATTGGAGTTTGCTGAGTCTTAAGTCTGGACCAAGAGAGAATGAAAAAGATGTGATCCATTTGGCTATAATCCAGCATCATTTCGCGATTGGCCCGCATGACGCTTTTTATATCAAACACTGATATGGATCACCAAATGAATTTGAAATCTGAGATGTTATATATTCAATCTCCCAGTCCAGAGCGCTCGATCTGTTAAAACGTGTGTTAGGTGTTTGCCATTAATTAATCATAAGTTCACTTAATATTTGACAAAAATCATCTGCATTAAATTCGCGATCGAATCAAATACAGGAAACTTATAATTAAATAAATAGTATCACAGTCTAGGACAAATAAAATAACAAGATAAATTTTATAAAATAACAACAAAATAGAGCTATACAATATAACAACAAAGAAAAAACTATACAAAATAACAACAAAAGCTGTAAAGGAGCTTTTTAATAAATATATAATAGAATAAATTAGTAAAATCAAAGTAGAAGAGGGATATTTTAGACATGGTTAAAAAGATTAATATCACGTAAATACCCAAGCAAGTTCTCATAGCAATCCATATCAGAGAGAATATCCCTGATGTTTTTATTTTCAAGTTATATTTTACCCTATTAATATTGTAAAATCCACTAATATGTGGGATACATCAATTCTCCTATCACACGTAATACACCAAGGTGGAGCTTCTCTATTAATTAAAAAGCCATGAGAAAAGAAACAGTGACCAATTCTCAAACGAGTTATTATTGTTTGTTCTCTCCGACTATTATATTTATGTTTTAACAGTGGTTGGTTTGATTCTTTTTAAAAAATTATTTTCAATTTCCTCCCATTCATTTTCCTAGGATTAAGTTTTTTTGAAAATAATTTTATGTCCTCATAGCACAATTCATTGAAATCGTAAGTTAATTTATTCGCTCCCTTTTTTGCTAGTCGATCGACTTCCTCGTTTCCTTAAATTTTCTTGTGGCTAGGGATCCACATGAAGTGAATTACTTTATCCATTCTAATAAGATCTTGGTGTAATATTTGGATTTTTTGGATAATAGGGTGAAATATATATAAATTTTGGATTGCTAATAAGGCACTTTCGGGAATAAAAAGATATACTGTCTGAAATATGCTGACGACGTGGCAGTAGTATCCGACACAGAAGAGGGGATAAGAGAAATGATAATAAATCTAGTAAAATACACAAAAAAGAACGATCTTGAAGTCAATTGCAAAAAGTTTAAAATAATTTGTTTTAGGAAGAGGGGGAGGAGGGAGAAGAAAAGAATCTGGTTTATGAAAGAAGAAAAAATAGAAGAAGTGGAAAAAATCAAGTACTTGGGTTACAGCCTGAATGCAAGAAATAATCATAACGAACATATTAAAGAACAGAAAGAAAAGCTAAAAGAATTATATACACCACATGGAGTTTAATAAAAAGAACGAGAATGGCTTCGTTCGGAAAGAAATTTTCTACCTCTTCGAGTCCCTAATAAAATCGATCTTAATGTATGGAGTTGAACTATGGGGATGGGAAGAAAAAATAGAGGTGGAAAAAAAACAAGGTCAATATTTTAAACTAATAATGGGGATAGACAGAAACAAGCCGGACTATATATGGAGAGGAGAAACGGGGAGATCAAACCTATATGTGTACCAGACTAAAAGATTGATAAAATATATGCTAAAAGTCAAAGAGATGGAGGATGACAGATGGCCGAAGATATGCCTGAGAGAAATAATCAGAGGAATTAAAAATAAAAATGAAACAAGATGGGGAAACGGCTTTAGAAAAAGGTGGAATGGATGGGGAGAGCCCACAATAGTTCAAGAATTACTAAATGAGGAAGAAAATGAATTAGTAAAGAAAATAGAAAGCGATATAAAAAAAGGCGCAGAACAGAAAATACAATTAGATCTAGTAAAAATAGAAAAATCCAACTATTTCCCATACTATAAGGAAATAAAGAGAAACATTGGAAAAGAGGACTATCTGGAGAGACCGAACATAAGCGAGTGGAAGAGACGCATCTGGACAAGGGCCAGATGCGGAAATATTTATAACAAAAGAATAAGAGAGGAAGAAACAACAGAACAGAAAGGAGAAGAGAGAAGCTGTGGAAGAACCTGTTAAGACAGTTAAAGTAGGGAAGGATAGAAGATGATGGAATAAGACGGCTGAAGGATAAAAACGAGCTAGAAAAGAGAAAAAGGGGCCAGGGGATCAAGAGCTACATCGACCGATGAAGATGAGGAAGAGGAAAATTGAAACACAAACATAGTTGAATTTAACCATATGTATAGAATCAGTAAATGTAATCAAAAAATTACCTTTTTTCAATGTATTAAAAGAAAGTACCGAAGCCCCATTCGGGCATGTACTATAAATTTGAACCAAAAATTATTGTAAGTAAAATTGTATTAATGAACCTTAATAATAAAATAATAATAATAATAAGGCACTTAATGAATCTTATTAGATTATTGCCTTGTTACTTCTTTGATTTTTTAATTTGAAAAGTGCGAGTTCAATTCCCTTCAGCTCAGCATTAAATATACTTGTAATGGGCGAGAGTTTAAAATGGCCAGATGAATTGTCCATTTTAAATGCACATCACAAATTTTTTTCAAAATGTAAAAATGATATTTTTTTTAATTTCATGTTTGTTTTTTTTTAATAAAAATAAATATTCTTGTTTAATTATGATTTTTTTAATCTTTTATGATCCTAGAAATTGAATGTTATAAATAAATTAAGTAAACATTTGTTTAATTTTAAAATATTTAATAAAACTTAGGTGGGCGGTTAATTGTGCCGCTGAGTGTATAAACTATTTGTAAAAAGAAAATGGGTAACATTTTTGTATGGAATATTTTCTAGTCAAAAATATATACTATCTAGAAAATATTACGTGACTTGTTTAGATATTGGTTGAGTGGTAGGCGAAAAAAATGTTTGAGAACGGATGGTCTAGATCAGTTGTTCCCAACCTGGGGGCGATTTGGGTTATCAGGGGGGCAATAAATAAGTGGGGGGGATTTGGGGGATAAGTATTCAAAGGGGGAAACATTAAAATAGTACTGTACAGTAGAACCTCAGTAGAAACTCTTGTTTTACCGACTGCCAAAAAAATTGTTGAAATCATGCTAGGTGAGGGCCCTAGTAAAAAGATAAGTCAATCGGTTCCTTTGTACAACAATACTATTTCCAGGCGAATTAGCGAAATAGCCACGGACTTTGAATCCAAACTCAACAATTTGTTGAAAAAAAGTAAATTTGCATTGCAGAATGATGAATCAAATGTGATTGATAACAAAGAAATTTTATTAGCTTATTTGAGGTTTATCAATTAACAAAAGGAAAGTACCGAGGAAATGTTTGCTAGAACTTTGATCACTGATAAGAAGGGATCTTCGATTTTTAAAGTGGTACAAGATTAGAAAATCATAGATCATGGTACAAGATTATTTTGAGGAAAAAGAGATTCTCCTAACAAACGTTGTTTTTAAATGTACGTCTATTATCTTAGATAATTATTTCACTTCTTTATTCTTAAAAAAAATCTATAAAATATGTACATTTTAATTTTTTTCTATTTTATTTAAAAGGGACCGGATAAAACTGCTTTGGTTGTTTTTATATACGGTAATAAAATTGTTTAAAATAATAAAATTGCTTTATTATTTATACTTTACTTCAAATTAAAATAAGGCATACAATGAAAATGAAAAGAGGGCGATAGGGGTTAGTCATCCTCAAGAAAGGGAAAATGGGCCACAAAAGGTTGGGAACCACTGGCCTAGATGACCATAATTGTAAAATTAGGTTGCTTTAGCTTTAGGTTTGCCAGTATTGAAATGGTGTGCAATCTAAAATTCCTGATGCTATTAGGCCAGGCTACCATATATAGGTTGAAAGAAAGTAACTGTAACGATAATTAGTTTCGGACTAATAAAATAGGAAAAAATATTTTAATTTAGACAAAAGTAGTATTTATTTATCACTTACATGATTATCGTAAAATATAATACATCCATTTAAGCTTGGGTATATATTCATATCCGTGACCGTACCAAATTGGGAGAAATGTTTTTTTATAGTGTCTGCCTTAAGATATTCTTTTGGGATTTGAGAACAGAAAAGGGAGATAAGATTGCTGATATCTGTAAGAAAAGATTATAATTAATACAAGGATCAAATACAACTCTTCTGACATGCAATAAAAATTATCCATAACAACACGGGTTAAATAGAGGCTACTCGTCAATTTTCCAATAAAATCGAAATCTAGTAATATTTGCAAAATAAAGTATTTATTGATTTTTGTTTAATTTTAATCGCAACTAACCTCCTAGCATGTTTATTCTAAAATTAGTGTCAAATTTCGAATATTGCCTGAATTACAGTATGGATTTTCACTCAAGTCTAATAAATCCTACCCAGATAAACAAACTAGGCCCGGTTCAAGTTTTCAAATTGTCTATTTGGGTACAAGATAACTTAAGCGAAAATTGACAGAGAAACTTGAAGTGTAATTCAGGATTAAAGCAACAAGTTTCAACTCCATAGCCTCTGTAGCTATTCAAATAATATTTAGAAAAGGGATTTATTTATAAGGATTAGGGGATGATCAAGGGTAGTATAATGATTTGAACACCTTATGTAAACACCTTTGGGCAGAATACTATATATATTCATCTAGATTAATTTGTAACAACGCTTAGAGAAATTTCTCTAAAAAAATTACCCTCTTGCCTAGAATCGAACCGACGAACTCTTGAACTATGGTCATCAGCTCTAACCACTAGACCAATGTCACATTAATGTTTATATCTTGATTTCTTTTACTAAAACTATATATTTTTTATTTAGACTTTGTGTCTAGATAATATTGTATTCATTTGAACTCGAATGAAAATGAAAAAACACCAATAGATTTTAAATTAAGAAACATTAAATATATATTAATTAACGAGGCAAATTTGAAATATAATTCTCAGCTCTGATTTTAAACTGATGGCTCCAATCGATTTTCATTAACCAGACAAATTTGAAATATATATATTCGAATTTTGAAATGAAAGACTCCAATTCTTTTTAAATTAAGAAACATTAAATATATTGATAATTGTTCCTCCCCCCCCCCACCCTCGCCACTCAAAAATTAAAGATGCGAAACTTTTAAGAGACGATGTATTTTCGGTAGTTTACGGGTATACATTTGGAGTGTGGTTTTTTAAGAGGAATAAAATTTTTGGACCGAGACGCTGCCCGCCAGGGCACCAGCCCGGAGGGTCGAGTTTCGAGGGCGTGCCGAAGGCACGCACGAAAAGCTCGTTATCAATATTACTCCAGAAGTAGGAGCCATAAGGCCATGGTGATTCAAGACAATGTTAGTTCCTCGGCACGGCCGGGCGGCCTTAATATTGAATTCACGCAGAAAACCTTATTTCTTTAAATTGAATTGGCTAAGGGGCCAGTAAGGGGAAAATAAAAAGTTGAAATAAAAGTCAACTTCTATTTGTTACTTTATTTTGGGCAGACGTAATCGATATTTTAACAACGTTTCTTTATTTGCTCATTGTTTAAAAATTTCTCAAACGTGAAGAAAGGTCATTTCCAAGGTTTTTTTCTGCCTGTGTTCGTCATGATAACTCAACAATGGAAAGTCGTAGAAAGTTCGTTCTGGTTCCAAAATGTTTGTATTTTCAAAGCGAAGAATTGAATAGATTTTGGGCTCCCTAGCTTTATAACTTAAGGTTCAATAATGCAGAAAACATCATTTTTTATTATCTTATTATATTAAACGAGCAATTCTTGTATATATATATATATATATATTTGGGCAGACGTAATCGATATTTTAACAATATATATATATATATATATATATATATATATATATATATAGACTCGGTTTCTCGAAAACGACTTCAACGATTTCGCTAAAAATTGATAAACTTATCAAGTCTCATAAGTTTTTCTTCTTCTTCTTAGACTGCCATACCCGAAACGGGTGTCGGCGTCTTTCCACATATACCTGTGCTGAGTGTGTTTAGCTGTTTTACACAGATATACGGGACCTACTTTTTAACGCCGGTTCCGAACGGCTAATTTGGAGAGGTTACTTGGCAATTATACTCTTCCAAGAGGAAAGTAATGGCAATCTGCAGAGACTCAGTCTCGAACCAGCGATCTTCGAGTCAGCGACCCAACACTCTAGCCACTGATCCACAGTCGCCTCCATAAGTTATTAGTTATGTATAAATTTTTATCCGATTGAAATAAAGGAAAGGGGTGTAAATTAGTCATGTCGCAAAATAAATATTTTAATCGTTAATATATCGTCTTTGGTAAGTCGCAGAGCCTTGAAATTTGAAACTTAAGGTATTTAGAGGCTACAAGAAGTACCACAAGATTTTGGCTAAAATAGGAGTACCGGAAGTTGATTTTACATACGTGAGAATCATGTACCCCCATGTGTTTGGCAACCATAAATGTCAGAGCTACGAAAATTAAGCTCGATACAGGCTAGAAGAAGTACTGCAAACTTTTGCTTGAAATTGAAACCCGGAAGTTGACATTTACATGAAAGATTTTTCGTTTTTTTTTTTTGATTTTCTCAAAAACGGCAATAACGATTTTTTTTAAATTGGTGTACTTATCAAGTGTAATGAGTTATTAGTCGTGTATAGATTTTAATCCGATTGAAGTAAAGGAAGGGGTGTAAATTAGTCATGTCGTAAAATAAATATTTTAATCATTCATATCTCGTCTTCGATAAGTCACAGAGCCTTGAAATTTGAAACTTAAGCTATTTAGAGGCAAAAAGTTACCTAGCATTGCTCGGTGTTCCAGGCACTAATAATTAAAATTAAAAGTAAATTTCTAAAAATTTGAGTTAGGGCAGCTCTAAATGGCGAATGTACCAAGTCTTAAAAAAGTTTCAACTTTTTTCTCCATTTAATTTCACCCATGGATGATCAAAACCATAAAAACCATCGGATCCCCCCAAACCCTCAACCAAAAAATACAAGTCAATATTGACTTATATGTAATTAATATGAATCAATTCATTTAAAATGGTTATTCTAAAATACTTTTTTCTACAATTAATCATGTATTATAAAATATTTGTATATAAATATACAAGTGTCAGAATTGTTTATTATGGATAAATAAAAAATAATAAGTGTTCAAATGTAAATTTACTCACCGGTTTCGTGAGACATTTTGGAAATTATTGTGAAGGTTGTTAAATATTTCAAGATAGAATTCGTTTAAGGATAAAATATCAAATGACAGTACAGTTAATTTAATTTATAATGTAAACTTAGACATGACTTTGTCTACATTTTTATTCGTTTTTCAAATAATTAAACTCTTAAGAGAATTTGATCGGAAGAAGTAACACTAGGTCTAGAAATACACTAAATATTAATTTATACACATAAAATTAATATCTTTTAAAAATTAGAAATATATAATAATAAAAAATAGCGATTTATATATATATATATATTAATTTTTTGAAAATATATATCAATATGTTGGTAATTCTAATGCGCGAAAATCAAAATAGGATACCTATTAAATTTTTATTTTGTTTGAAATTTTAAATATTAAGGTAGTTCTTTCACAAATGAAAAAATTCAAGAAGTCTTCGAAACTTGGAATAATACTCATTAAAAGCATAATGAGGCGACTGTGGGTCAGTGGTTAGAGTGTTGGGTAGCTGACTCGGAGATCGCTGGTTCGAGACCGAATCTCGGCAGATAGATATTTGCAGTCGCCTCCTCTTGGAAAGTAATGGCAACCTACCAAGAGTATAATTGCCAAGTGACCTCTCCAAATTAGCCGTTCGGAACCGGCGTTAAAAAGTAGGTCCCGTATATCTGTGTAAAACAACTAAACACACTCAGCACAGGTATATGTGGAGAGGCGCCGACACCCGTTTAGGGTATGGCACTCGAAGAAGAAAAGCATAATAAACACACTGTTAAAATTTTAAGACGATTTACTACACCAAACGAAATAATTGCAATTTTAAATGAAATTTTTTACTTATAGTAGATAGGGAAAGGGTGGGAAAATGATAATTATTTTATTTCTTTTTCATTGAAGGACTTTCACCATCTTGATGAAAAACTAATATTTGTTAGAATAATATATTCGGACTAACATAAAAAAAATGAAATTATTTACCATGTAGTTTTGATAAAAATAAAAAAATAATAAAAAAAACATATTTGGGCGATTATTTGTAGTGGAGGGGATAAAATATCAATGGCTTGGAAACGATCCATTCTTAAAGAGAATATGGTAGTGTAAAATGTACAGTCACGTTAAAAAACATAACCTAATATTTTAACATCCTTCATATTTATAGAGTGATGGTTACGAGGCTAAAACTTTTTGTGTGATCATTAATTTCTTTTCTGGTCCATTTGTCATTGCCAATCGCTTTAAAAGTTTCTGTATAATAATAGAAGAATGTAATATATGATAATAGGGGTTTTGCACTTTTTTATAACAAACCTAATCGACTCTTCTCCTAAATTTTATTCGAATTTAAAAAATTAGATATTTCTTTATTATATAGTATTGAGATTTTAAAAAATTCATTAGTTTTTTGTTTTGTTTTTCGAAACGTTTCTCCCTTATAATTTCATTTGGAATAAAATATATACACTTTTAAGAACTTAAGATGATAGTTAAGCACATGGATTAAAAAAAAATGGTTGAAGACATTTTTGAGAAATTCACAAAAAATCCTAAGTCGCTTTTAGAGTAAAATGATAGTTCCAGTCGACGGGTGAACCGCGATTAGAATTAGGTGTACACGTCTTTGGAATTATGTGGAATTATTTTGAAATTAATTAGATAATGCCCCTTCACCTATTATCTTCAATTTGGAAATGAAAGGGAAGTGGAAGTAGGTGTCCACGATGATATAAGTCGCGGTTCACCCCTCGGTTCAAGTTCTTCGATTTCAACCAAAAGCTTGCTGTAGCTACCCCTACTAAGCTCTGATATCCATTGGCGTAGTTAGGAAGTTTTTCTAGGGGGAGCCGCTTATATGATATGTTTCAATTTGGGTAATCCGATTAGACATCAGCAGGCGACCAGCTGATTAGCCACCACAAGGTTTCAATTTTTTAGTAGAATTGACAAATTTTGGAAGTAATGAAATAATTTAATGAGAAATACATAAGTGGTACAGTGAAACAGTATATTTCATCAATACGGTCTATTTTTCTAAGGGCAGGGGGGCACTGGCGGCCCCCTTATCTATCTAGCTTGAGTAAAGAATTTTGTTGTTCTGCGACTTACATTTTGCTAAGCAATATATTATACTAATACATGTTCAAAAATCACTATCTATTACAGGAAATATCGACAGTAATTACAAATATACAATAGAATGTTCTACCCTCATCATCGGGTGAAATTTTTAAGGCAATCTCATACCGAGTTATCATCAAAAAATATATTTTTATATGATAATAAACATCTCTAATCTATTTTGTTCAAATTTAAAAATGTTTTAATTCAAAAGAAATTATAATAAAATAAGCTTCAACAAACGGTCTTAGTTCACCAAAGATGAAATTAAGGTAGTTATGTTTCACTATATATGGGTTTTCTTAGAATTATTTTTGAAATTACAGACAGATTATTATTTAAATATTTCTGCATCGATTGGTGGCAAAACGAAATTGATGAACAATATTTAGTTCCGGAGATATTAAATTCCAAAGATAGAGTTTTTCAGACTCTTATACATTGCACTATACGGGATATCGAAAAGTTTACATACATATTTAATTATCATTAAGAAACTATTCTTACCATAGTTATAAAAAACTAAACCAACATTAGACAATAACTAATCCATTTTTAAGAAAATTTTAATTCATAGTTATAACACAGTTTTTGAGATAATAATGAATAAATAATGAAAAATATATAATGAAAGATTTAGGATTGGCTAGTAGTTGTACATAAACAGCCAAAAGTTTTGGGCTTATGAATTATGAATCTTTATTGTCTGTTCTATATACTCTAGCATTAACTTTTTGCTAGTATTGTCGCAAAACAACTGCTTTAAATGTTTGATACATTTATCAACATTTGAAAAAGGCTATAGAAATAGTGGGCAAATACTATTACAAATTATTTTATTTTATTTTCCTATTTTTATCAAAATTAAAAGCCCAACTAGAATATTTCAACTAATTTTCTGATTTCACTACAGATAGTCTAACCCGAAAGAATTTTCAATTTCACAATAAACCAGAAAATCCTTCATATTCACTCTTGTCCACCAAAGCTTCAATATAAATAGTTAGTTGTCGATATAGTAAATCTTTTACCATAATAATCAACAATCTTTGCTGATTTTAATAATATCTGTTTCGAAATAGAATTTTGTTTTACCAGCATTTGGCGGGCATCTTGTTGGCCAAGGGGCTACGACCCCTATAGACTTCGTAGTGGCTTTTAAAATAATAATTTAAATTTCTTAATTTTAATATATATTTTATTTTTCATGAAGTATTAGTGGGTTTTAAGATAATAATTTAAATTTCCTAATTTTAATTATCTTATCTTATCTTATTATATTAAACGAGAAATTCTTGTATATATATATATAAAATTGGCTTCTCGAAAACGGCTCTAAAGATTTCCCTAAAAATTGGAGAACTTATCAAGTCTCATGAGTTATTAGTCGTGTATAAATTTTAATCCGATAGATATAGAGATTTCGTAGTGTGAGTGCTACAGTCACGATAAAAAAACATAACCTAAAATTTTAGTTCAGTTCATATTTATAGAGTGGTTACGAGGATAAAACTTTTTGTGTGGATTGTCGCGAAAGAACCTCCTTAAGCTATTTAGAGGCAAAAAGTTACCGAGCATCGCTCGGTGCTCCAGGCACTAAATTTTATTTTTCATGAACTATTAGTGGGTTTTAAGATAATAATTTAAATTTCCTAATTTTAATACATTTTATTTGACATGAACTATTAATGTGTTTTAAGATAATAATTTAAATTTTCCAATTTTATTGTCATGAACTATTATAAGTGTGTTTTTAAAATTAAAAAAATCACGTCGGCGTCGTCGCTCAAGCCGATTATAATATATATACCTAGATAGATAGCTAGATATTTTTTGAAGGAATAGCTAAGCTGGATAATGTTGTTTGTTTGAATGTTTTGAACAAGTTGGCTCTTGTTGAGTTGAGTTGAGCTCAGAACAGGATGAACATGAGCAACAATTCCCCCTGGTTAATTGCCCAACTGCCAAACATTTTGAATGTTTCCCAGCTTGGTTCTGTATTCTAAGGAATTACACCATTTGGACAAATTCTGACATCTCTCACAAATCACAATTTAAAATGAATTATTTAGGAATAATCAATATTTCGATTAATTATGAGTGATTATTTTCAGAAACATGTTTAACTAATTTGCAATCGATTTTAATATCGGAACTCTTGATGTAATTCATTTGGCGACATGGCGGGTTTTCTTTCACTCGACAAAATTCATTTCCCTCTCGATGATATTCCATCGATAGTTCATCTTTTTCGACAACAACTCGGGAATAGTTCGGAACCTGATTTAGCCTTGTTGTCAATTGTAGTCGGGGCCGTAGAGAATTCCCTCACCTGTTCTCGAACCTTGACCATGCCTAAAGAAAATGATAACTTCTCTGAAATCAAGCTTCCTTTTTTACAAATGCACATTGTTGAGGCTCTTTATTCCAAGTTCCATGCCATAATTAAAGGTGCAATTGACATTAGTCAATACAAGTGTGGAATTTATGCTTCCAGGGAATTGGTCAAAAAAGTTTCTGATGTTGTATGGAATTCACTGACAAGAAGTTATTATAAAGATCGTGCCCATTTACAAAGTCTCTATAGCTATTTGACAGGTATCAAAATAATTTTTTTTTTCCAAAATACACTTCAGAAATAATATTTTGAATGCAGACTTATGTGCAAGCTGTTCTGGAATCATCCAAATTAAAAGTAATAGATCAAATCATTTTACAGTATATTTGTTAACAATTATCTTCATTTTATCATTGTTATTATCATTTCCGTCCATAATTTGTATTAATTTTTTTGATTATTTATGTCCATCGATTAAATTAATAAGTTGTTATAGGAAATAAGGACAATAGCTTATGCAAGTATTTTTATTTTATGCCAACGTTTCGTCAACTTTGTTGACTTCCTCAGTGCTCAAACAAATTAACTTCTTTGCATATTCCTAGGAAATATTTTCAATCTGTGCCTATATGTGTTTGCTAAGAATGAATACTTATAAAATGACAAATATGGAAAGAAGTTAATTTGTTTGAGCCTCTGAGGAAGTCAACAAAGTTGACGAAACGTTGGCATAAAATAAAAAATATTTGCATAAGCTATTGTCCTTATTTCCCTACAACAACTTATTAATTTGTATTAATTTGAAAGTTAACAAAAGGAAAATAAGGACAAGTTTTTATGTGTGACTTTTTTTATTTATCAGCCAATTATTTTATTTATTTATTTGCTGACTTCTTCAGGGTTTCAAATAGTCATGTCATACATTCGTCTAAATTTTCTTGTTATCTTCGTTACCATTGAAGACCATCAGAAACACAAATTTCAAAAAATATTTGGCACATTGACAAAAACAATTTTTCGTTCTTCTCTTTTTATATTAACAATTACATTAGATATAAAACAGAAATAACATAGATAGAATGAGGCAATACTTTTTAAAACCAGAATAGAATATTTTTTCTTTTGATCCTTACATAAAGAAATCTGAAATTTAAATAATTTGGGAGATTAATTGAAAAAAATGTCTCTTTTTTAATATCTATTATAAATTTACTATAAAATCGTGGTGGATATAGAGGGAAAGACATTTCGAAGGGGCCTGCAACCATCAGCCCCTTAAATGAGAGCATGAGTTGAATCATAATCGGTCTCTTTTATTATCATAATTAGTTTTGTGTTACTATTAAGGATATATCCCTGTTCAGGCAAAACTCACTAACTGCAAAATAACTCTTTAGTTTTTTACATCAGAAGATTCAGAACGAGGGGTGAACCGCGACCTAATATGCTGTACACCTACTTCCACTTGTACTTCCAAATATTTCCAAGTACTTCCAAATATTTCCAAGTAATTCCAAATATTTCCAAGTACTACCAAATATTTCCAAGTACTTCCAATATTTCAAAGAGGTGTACCTACTTCCAATCGCGGATCACCCCTCGTTCCAGAATAACGAAATGTTTCAAGAGGCAAAACTCACCAAGTCGTTAAATCTATTTTTGTCTGCTTTTTTTATTTGTTGTATAATCATACCTTCAAAGAATATGAAAAATGTGTTTTCTACAAAAATAACTATTTCGTGTTTTTTTTTGTCCAGAATAGGGATGATATATTCCTCATGTAAGTAAATGATATATCTACATTCTTAATAGTTGAAGGAGACAATAAAATAATGTGTCTTCTGCTGGAATTATAAATTTCATTTATAATGAGACTATAGTTTTGAGGGCTTTGCCCTCTTCAATTAATTCCTGTGAATCAATTGTAATAGACTGATGAAGAGGGCAAACCCCTCGAAACTATAGTCTCGTTATAAATAAAATTTATAATTCCAGCAGAAGACACACTCTTCTATTGTCTCCTTCAATATATAAAAATTCTCCTACTCTCGGCACAAAAACTTTCAATTTAATTCTTAATAGTAAAATAATAAATTTCAATGATAGGCTGTAGATAAATAAATCGGATATTTATTAGTAATGAAGCTGTTAAAGCTTTTATTTTTGTGATTAATTTGATTATTTAAATAATTTAAATTTGAGATTTCTTTATGTAAGGAACAAAAGAAAAAAATATTCTATTCTGTTTTTAAAAACAGTGTTGCCTCATTCTATATATGTTATTTCTGTTTTATATCTAATGTAATTGTTAATATAGAAAGAAAAGAAAGAAAAATTGTTTTTGTGAATGTGCCAAATATTTTTTGAAATTTCTGTTCTGATGGTCTTCAATGGTAACGAAGATAATAAGAAAATTTAGACATATGTGTGGTATGACTATTTGAAGTCCTGAAGAAGTCGGCAAAGTCGACGAAACGTTGGCTGATAAATAAAAAAGTCACACATAAAAACTTTTCCTATTATAAACTTTCAAATTCTATCATTGGTTTTTGTTATTATTAAGAATTATTTTGATTATTTATGTCCATCGATTAAATTAATAAGTTGTTGTAGGGCAATAAGGACAATAGCTTATGCAAATATTTTTATTTTATGCCAACGTTTCGTCAACTTTGTTGACTTCCTCAGAGACTCAAACAAATTAACTTCATTGCATATTTGTCATGTTATAAATATTCATTCTTAGCAATCAAATATAGGCCATTCATATAGGTCATCAAAATATTATATATTTTCAATCTGTTCAATGACTGGCCTATATTTGTTTGCTAAGAATGAATATTTATAAAATGACAAATATGCAATGAAGTTAATTTGTTTGAGCCCTGAGGAAGTCAACAAAGTTGACGAAATGTTGGCATAAAATAAAAAATATTTGCATAAGCTATTGTCCTTATTTCCATTCAACAACTTATTAATTATTAAGAATATACAGAAATTTAAATTTAAAATAAGAATTAGAAAACTTCTAACGTCAGAATTAGGATTATACTAGCAAACCTATATGCAACTCTGCCAGACAAACTATAATATATATATTAATAGTAACAAAAACAAATCACTGATACATTTATCAATTATAATTTAATTGTTCTTTCTTGTTTGGATGAACCCAGGTTCTAGATGTTTCAGCTTATATATTTTATAATTGCCATTTTCAGCCTATCTTTGATTTTTTTTGAAAAATATATAATATTTCTACTCTTAATAGTTAAAAAACAGATATCTCATAAATAAATAAACGGAAACGTCTCGATTATGATTTCAATATTTCTTCTTGTTTTAATGAACCTATATTTGAGACATTCGATTTATTTAAAATTTGAATAAAAATTCAAACTTTAATCAAATTAATCACAAAAATAAAAGCTTTAACAGCTTCATTACTAATAAATATCCAATTTATTTATCTACAGCCTATCATTGAAATTTATTATTACTATTAAGAATGTAGATATATCATTTACTTACATGAGGAATATATCGTCCCTATTTTAGTAAAACACACCAAACACAAATTAGTTCTTTTTGTAGAAAACACATTTTTCATATTCTTTAAAGGTATGATTATACAACAAATACAAAAAGCAGACAAAAATAAATTTAACGACTTGGTGAGTTTTGCCTCTTGAAAGATTTCGTTATTCTGAATCTACTTATGTAAAAAACTAAAAAGAGTTATTTTGCAGTTAGTGAGTTTTGCCTGAACAGGGATATATCCTTAATAGTAACACAAAACTAATTATGATAATTAAAGAGACCGAAACGTTTCGATTATGATTCAACTCATGCTCTCATTTAAGGGGCTGATGGTTGCAGGCCCCTTCGAAATGTCTTTCCCTCTATATCCACCACGATTTTATAGTCAATTTATAATAGATATTAAAAAGAGACATTTTTTAAATTAATCCCCCACCCCGAAAAAATTTATTGCCACTAATTTAACTATTCCTTCTTGTTTGGTTGAATTAAGAGCAACTCGCACAAATATCGCTATTCATGACTTAGAAATATTGTCTTATTAAGAAATAATATTTTTTTTTTTAAATAATTCATTCATTAAATAAGAGAAACAGTTTTTTTTTTATTTGAAAATATAGGAAGGCAGCCCAGGGTAGTGAGGAAAGAAAAAATTAACACATATCCAAATAAGGTGTAATTTATTGGATTCTTTCCTCCTTTCCTTTCAAACAGACGTTTCGGAGGATTCTTCCCTCCTTCTTCAGGGTTTCAAGGGGTCAATGGAGGAAACAAATAAAATGATTCCTTCCTCTCTCCACAGCAGTGTTTAAAACTTTCTTCTTCCTTAGCAGAAGCATGGAAAAACAATTTTTTTCTTTCTCTTTTCTAAATTAGAGAGAAAAAAAAATTAGTTTTTCTATGCTTCTGCTAAGGAAGAAAAATGTTTTAAACACTGCTGTGGAGAGAGGAAGGAATCATTTTATTTGTTTCCTTCATTGACCCCTTGAAACCCTGAAGAAGGAGGGAAGAATCCTCCGAAACGTCGGTTTGAATGGAAAGGAGGAAGGATTCCAATAAATTACACCTTATTTGGATATGTGTTAATTTTTTCTTTCCTCACTACCCCTGGGCTGCCTTCCATTACTTTCAATTAAAAGTTCTACCAGTCCGTCTCTCTCCAGAGAAAATTTCGTGCAAATAAAAGTTTTTTAACTTATTACATTAATGAATATTTACTTCAAAATCAGAAGACATCATAAAGTCGAAGATTTTCAGCTGAAACCACCAAGATTAGGTTTTACTATCAGTATAGAAAAATACTCAATCCAGGTGATTTCAGCCGAACTTCTGAAACTTTAAAAGAATACTACTACCGAAGCCTAAATTCAACCAAAGGTGGCTTAAACGAATAAAGTTATCTTATGAAAATATTTGAAATTACTTACTTATATATTTAAATTATTTTTAAATTGAAAGGTTTTTATAGTCACAAACTAATAAAAGACAATAATTTTATTTAATTATTATTATTAATTCTCTAAACAGTTTCGGTCACCACTGGTTGACCATCTTCAGTAGTATTAAAATTTGAAAAATGAAACATTTCGTCAATTTTTTTTTTAAATTAAGTCACTTAAGTTCTGGAAGAATTTTATATATTTAATACATTTCGAAATTTTCTTCTTTTTTTTTTTTTTTTAAATGAATCTGGATTTCGAAAAAGATGATTTAAGTAGCAAAATGAATTTAAGTACTAAATGGTCGTTATTTCAGGAAACAAACTTGATTGCTTTGGAGTTGCTTTTGCGGTAGTTGCTGGATGTCAAGTTCTTGGCTTCACTGATGTACATTTAGCTCTCTCGGAGGATCATGCCTGGGTTGTTTTTGGAGAAAACGGATCTGAAACTGCTGAAGTTACATGGCATGGTGAGTTTATTCAAAAAAAAAACATTTAACAACTTAATATTTATAATTAATTGTTCCTAATACCGACAAACTTACCGGGTGTTATAGACGAAACCAAATCAAAAAATCTGTGTTAATAAAACCATGTCCCCAAATGAATCTTTTTGGCTTTTGTGAAAATTAAATTTTTATTTCATCTTTGAACATGAATAATTAATAGGTACTAATTATTTATGTATGAATTGTAGTCAGCCCAAAAGCTAATTTGATCTTCTTCCGTTCTACTATTAGCTGAAATGAAGATTGAAGAAGTTTACTAGAAAACATAAGGTCTGAGAAGGTTGTCGCTACTTTCCTCAGTGGGTCAGATCCTCATACCTCAACACCTTTTTATTAATCCAGGGACAAGGATTTGCATCTTTTCGGACAAAATAATTTTTTTTTTTTTTTATGAAAATGATGAGAGAAGGAGTTACACCAAAAAGGTGCAACCCCTAAAGGCCTGGGTTGGCCCCTCCATCGAAAAGTAGAAGAAAGAATTTTATGGGCTGGGCGGGGGTCGAAGGTATCTGTGGATACGGGTCTTAAATAGCTGAAGGTTATAAATCGCGGGAAAGATGGTGGCAGGGAGCGAGTTCCAGTCTCTGGAGGTCATAGGGATAAAAGAGCTGGCGAAAGAGCTGGCGAAAGCGCTTGTTCGACTTTTATCCAATTTGACAGCGAAGGGGTGCTGAGCGTTCGAAAACCGTGTGTTTCTCGTAAAGAGTGCTTTAGGGGGGATAATTGATTTCAGCTCGACTGAACAGACACCGTGATAGTGATAGGTAGTACAGGGAAAGGGCAGAAACGGTTCTTCGGTGAGCCAGGGAGTCGAGTGAGTTGGTTAGAGCCGGGTCTCCTATTAGTTTAATTGCTCGCTTCTGAATCTCATCCAGTGAATGCTTGGAGGCACCCCTCCACAGATGAGAGCCATATTCGAGACAGGGACGAATTTGAGTCTTATACAGTATAAGAAGTTGACTGGGAGTATAACAGCGTCTAGACCTAAATAGGAGACCAAGCTTGCGCGCTGCAGCTTTAGCAGTGATTGAGATATGGTCATTCCATGAAAGGTCAGACCCTAGAGTTACGCCTAGCATTGCAATTTTATCCCTGAATTCTAGTGAGTTTGAGTCGAATGATATGTTTGGGAGGTTTCTGTCAACGCGCCTAGAAATAAGGCAACACTGTGTTTTCACTGTATTGAAGTTAACTAAGTTTTGGGATCCCCAGTTTTTAAGTTTGCATAAGTCTAAATTAATTGAGGAGGCAATGTCTGCACGGATTTTATGCGATGCAGGGGCGTTATGTAGGGTGCTGTCATCTGCGTAACAATGTACCGGATTGGAGGGCAAGTTTAGAAGGTCGTTGATATAGATAAGAAAAAGCGTAGCCAAAAGCTAATTTGATCTTCTTCCGTTCCACTATTAGCAGAAATGAAGATTGAAGTGGTTTACTAGAAAACATGAGGTCTGAGAAGGTTGTCTTTACTTTCCTCAGTGGGTCAGATGCTCATACCTCAACACCTTTTTATTAATCCAGGGACAAGGATTTACATCTTTTCGGACAAAATAATATATTTGTAGCCAAAAGCTAATTTGATCTTCTTCCGTTCTACTATTAGCAGAAACGAAGATTGAAGAGGTTTACTAGAAAACATGAGGTCTGAGAAGGTTGTCGTTACTTTCCTCACTGGGTCAGATCCTACAACTTTTTATTAATCCAGAGACAAACTTAACGTGTTATATGCCAAAATTATTACAAAGTGCAGATACTCTTTTACGATCCCGGTAAAGGAAGATTTCCTAAAAGCTAAAAAGCTAGAGGGACAGCGACCCTAGTTGCGCTAGCTCTTACCTCTCTCATATCAAGTAAAGACATTTTTTTAAAATTTTTAACATTTAAAATATAAAATACTAGGTAGGTTTCACATAAATAAAGTAAAGAAAATTTTTGAAAATTACCTAGTATTTTACATTTTAAATTTTAAAAAGTTTCTAAAAAAATAAATTAAATTAGGAAACGAAGAAAAGATTTTTATATTATAGACCAGGGATGGCCACTAACCTTAACTTTGGGAGCCGCATATTTATAAAACTGTTTCAAAGTGAGCCACATTGTTTGCAGATTAATTGATTAAAAAAAGACACATTTTTTTATTTTATAAAATATAAATGAAGTAACATTTATTTTTTGCTCTTCTTACCTACTTATAACATTAGTGTTCAATTACAAATTGCAAATTAATTTAATTTTTGTATAATTTTTTAAATTTAATTATTATACTTTTTAAAATCAGTATTATTCAAGAGGGTTCAAGAGCCGCACGAGATTAACTGAAGAGTCGCATGCGGCTCGCGAGCCACGTTTTGGCCACCTCTGTTATAGACAAAATGATCAGCCGGGATTCGAACCCGGGATCTTCGCATGTGTGCCGGCTGATCCTTTTGTCTATAATATAAAAATCTTTTCTTCGTTTCCTTATTTAATTTAATTTATAATTGTCTTTCGACACGGCTTCATTTGGTTGTGCCCTGGAGTGAAGAAGAAAATTATGTTCGACCTTTGGGTTCGCGATCGAGTGGGAGGCGTTTGGATATAGTTTCTAAAAAAATGTTCAAAAATTTTCTTTATTTTATTTAATATGTTTCACCAAGAACCTACACCATTCTCCCTCAACAAAATCTCTCATATCATACTATTGGGTGAAGTATGTCCCATCCTTTACTCCATCTATACCAGCTTCCCATTTAAATCCTCACCTTCCCTGAATATACGATTAGCGATCCTATTCAAAATTTACGCTATGTGGAAGGCAATGGGAAACCACACTTGCTTCTTAATTATTTTTTAAAATATAAAATACTAGGTAAGTTTCACATAAATAAAAGATCAGATTCTTGTTTAACACGACTCTATATATATTTCGGGGTATAAGCCCATCTTCAGAAGTTCAAAAAGGACACTTAATTAATTGTTTATGTTCACACAGCTGAAAAGATAAATTAAAAATGTAATTTATTCTAGTGCTAAAACGCTTCAGACATGTTTTTTCAACACATTTTTTTTTTACTTTTCTCTATAACATCTCTTATGTTTGACGGTAATTTTAGGTATTCGATATATATAGTTAATAATTTAACAATAATTATAAAATAGAATAAACTATCATTAATCTTAATAAATGAAATAGGAAAGGGGAACGAAGATAAACGAGGACAGCCTATAGCTGCTGGAGTAGCTTCTCGTTCTTGGCTCTATGTGAGCAATTGTCCTGTTATATGTACAAGGCCAATGGAAGTTGCAGCATTAGTCTCATCTATTAACCCAAGCCTTTCAGCAACAAGTGATGCAATGGAAGTAGCCGTGCTTCAACAAGAACTTCTTTGGCTTCTCTATGACCAGGGTCATATTGCCCAATATCCAATGGCAATTGGTTAGTTGACCTTTTTTATTTCACAAATATCTATCTTAGTTGATTGTTCTCTGCCAAGCAAGACTGATAAAATGATGACAAAAATGACTATGTAAGAATATTGTATTTTAAAATGAAAGTTTTTGCCGAGAGTAGCAGAATTTTTATATATTGAAGGAGACAATAAAAGAGTGTGTCTTCTGCTGGAAGTACTATAGACTATAAACTATAGTCTCGTTATAAATAAATAAAATTTATACTTCCACCAGAAGACACACTCTTTTATTGTCTCCTTCAATATTGTATTTTATTACTCTTTGATTTTGCTGTGTGAAAAAACTGTTAAATTAAACAATACCAAATTTGATTTAATGTAAGACTTTTGGATCACTACTACTATTAGTAGGTATTTGATTTTAAAAATGTTTAGTTTAATGTTCTTTGCCAAGGGGCCATCCATAAATTACGTCTCACGAATTTCAAGATTTTTAGACCTCCCCTCCCCCTGTGTCACATTCTGTCACATTTTCATTGAGCCCCTCCTGTATTGTGACGTCACACTATCACTTTTATACCCTATAATTTTCAGGTTGGAATAATAATAGATAACCTGAAATCTAAAAAATATATTTTAAAAATTTTTAATTTGACTCTTGTGACATCACAATTTTTAAGATCCCCTGGGCCCTCTGTCACATTTTGTCACAAATCTAACATGCCCCTCCCCCTTACTGTGTGACGTAATTTATGGATGGCCCCCAAGGCTGTTAAGTGTGAGGGACGGACTTTACATTAAGAGTATTTTTTAAGATATATTTAAAAAACAAATAAGCGAATTAACTTCTTTCATTAATTGTTACATTTTTCTTTATTTCATTTAATTATATAGGTAATTTAAGTGATCTGGAAGAACTAAGTCCTACTCCAGGAAGGCCTCCTTGTGAAACTCTCTTTCAAGAGGCAACCATTGCTGCTCGCACCTTCTATAAAAATCGCCATGTTTATCCTTACACTTACCAAGGAGGGTATTTCTATAGGTAATTAATTTTTAATATTCATATAAATATTTCTTTCCATTATTATTTATTTAACCAATTTTTTTTTTCAAATTAGACATCGTAAATATAAGGAAGCTTTTGAAGCCTGGGCTAATGCAAGCGATGTAATCAGATTGTAAGTTAATATTTTTCTGTTTTATGGCTGTAGAAATTGTGAAATAGAAAGATAAGTCCTTAAGCCAGATATTGAACTTATTTTAACAAAGTCTTTATATTTTGTCCAATGATCGTTGTTCTCAAAATGTCAGCTTTGCTATAAACTAAATATTTTGCTAAAGAATTCTGTCTTTCTTTTGTACAGATTATACTTTATAAAAGTATCAAAAACTTGCTATCCATTTTGAAATTAATTTTATATTTTAGGTATAATTATTCTCGAGATGATGAAGAAATTTATAAGGAATTTCTTGAGATTGCTAATGAGCTTATTCCACATATAATGAAAGTAGTGAGTTCAGGGCATAGTGCTCGTTCTATTCTTAAAGATCCTGAGTGTTTTGCTCATTTACTTAGATTCTATGATGGAATATGCCAGTGGGAAGAAGGTAGCCAAACTCCTGTTTTGCATATCGGTTGGGCGAAACCTTTGGTTAATACTATATCTAAATTTGATGCGGATGTTCGAGCCCAAGTTAATATAATATGCCTTGAATCCGAAGATGAGGAAGAGGAAGAGAAGATCAAAGAAGCAGAAAAAATGAAAGAAACAGAAAAGGGTAAAGATATAGAGAAGCCGAAAGAAGTAGATAAGACAAAATCTAAAAAAGAAATCCCAAAGAATGAAGAAAAGAATGATGACAATTATTTAAATAATAATAATATTAACAATAATAATTATTGTAAAGGAAATGCTGATTCAAAAGAATTAATCATGAAACTTGAGTTAGAGGAGCAGGAGGAGACAGATACCAAACTACATCCTAGAATCGCAGCTTTGACCGCGGCCTGCGGGGAGGAAATTCTTAATCCTGAATATTTATTACAAGGCGGAGGTCAACCTTTTGTAGGAGATGCATCGATGCCTGGGCCATCTTTAAGGCCTGACGATATGGCTCCTCCATTGAAAGGAGCACCTGTAACTAAACCATCTGCAACTAAATCAGCCGCAGCTAAATCCGCCTCACTTAAATCAGCCTCAACTAAAACTAAATCTGCCGCAACTAAATCTGCCACAAGTAAACCTGCCACAGCAGCTACAACTAAACCAGCCACAGCAGCCCAAACTAAAGCAGCTACTGCAGCCCCAACTAAACCAGCCACTGCAGTCCCAACTAAAGCAGCCAGTGCAGCCTCAACTAAACCAGCCACTCCACTCCCAATGGAACCAGTCACTGAAGCCTCAACTAAACCAACCACACCTACTTCTTCTCAAGCAAATGATTCCAAAGGCAACGCTAATGATCCATCCTCAGTTCCATTGCCAGATGATTCTTCAAAGAGGCCTACACTCACTCTTCATAGTCAGAAGATGAAAGGGCTTAAAGAATTGCTTCTCGCTGAGAAGCTGAACACCCATGCCATTTCTCTTCAATTGACAGCACAGTCTCAAGTGCAGGTAGGTAAAAAGGGAAGAGGTCATGAAACTAGTGGCTTAGAACCACGTAGCAAGCGTACACGGCGTGAATGAAATTATTTAATTTTTGTTTTGTTCATGTTTTTTCAAGTAATTGATGGTGATTAAATGTAGGCAGTCAGTCCTCGGCACAAATTTATCCATACCCCCCCCCCCCATCTAATGATATTCATTTTAATATATTTATTTTTATTAGCTTCGTTCGCGATAGACGTCCTGACCTGTTCGGGATATTTTTATTAGGGTGTTCTTCGAATCATTTAACATATTTTATAGATTTTTTGCTACTGCGAAATATTAATGTGTTGATTTAGTTCAATTTTTTAATTATAATTAGATGTGACAAATCAGAGGAAATCAGGCTCTTGATCATAGTGGCTTCATCAGGCCCTTGATCAAATTTTTGAAACGCTTCGTCATTCAATTCTTTTCTTGCTAATTAGAATACATATATGTATTATTGTATGAACACATTTATTTATACAACGCCATTGATTGTTTAGAGTAGCAATGGATTCAAACAGACCAACTGTACACCTTCGACTGATTCAAAAGGATTTAAAAAATACACTACTCTAAACAATCAATGGTTTTGTATAAATAAATGTGTTCATATTGTTATACATATATGTATTCTAATTAGCGGGAGGAGAATTGAATGACGAAGCGTTTTGAAAATTTGATCAAGAGCCTGATGAAGCCACAATAAATTGAGGAAACGTTGCAATTGGTCTTATGTTTTAACACGGTGTTTAATTGTTCCTTTTTTCCTCTGATTTGTCACATCTAATTAACTGGTTGCTGTGTCGATTGCCAGTCAATGACTTGTCGAATAAAATCTCAAACAATCCATTATTTTTAACCTTTTAAAAATTGTAATTACTATGAACATGTACGAACGATCAAATTCCCAGTTGGGCCTAGGCGTCTTTAGACCACGTTCGGGACGGCTGCCGCAAACCAAGCTATTAATCGAATAAATAAATTTTATTTATTAAACTAGATTATTATAAACCAACATACTGAAGCGACAATAGAATAAAAAAAGTGCATTTTCTACAGCCAATTCACAATTGAAAATAAAATAAGCTTATAGTATATAATTTGTAATGAATGTACACTGGTTTAGTTTGAAGCATAATCGTTTTTTTTCAGTTTTAAGTGTATTGTTAACCAAGGCTTTTGGTGGTGGAAATGCTTGCCCTTCTTATTCCAAATAAGCGAATAAGACTTTCGAAGGCTGCTGCTTGCGAAGGTATTTTCAGTCAGACATTCAGGTTGGGCATTCATTTCAATTGGTGTGTCCCTTTTTACAGTATTTAATATGTCTGTCCTTTGATACCATTGTATAATATATTTTTGGCTAATTGTTTGTGATATAGGTTTATTAATTGAAAGGAAAGGCAATCCTAAGTACTACTATATTCTCTTTCGGAAGTTGAGGACTGCCTGTAATATTGTCGTTTAGAAATTTAGAAATATTTTTCAGCGTTTATTCGCACAATCAATTGTTAATAATCTGTTAATGATTTTATTTTGTTAATTGTTATTGAATATAATTGTTGTAATGCTGTATATAAACGAGTTTTAAAATTTTAATTTTAATTAATTCAATATTAATTAGTTTCGTATCTATATTTCAAGGAGATAGAATTTAATGTTTTATTGAAATTTATCAGATCTTTGCTTTTTGCAATTACAGTCAAATAAATGTTAATGTTTGACTTTCGTTTTATATTAATCAGTATTTATTTTATATTATTAGGTATTTTTATGCTATATTGTTTTTAATCCGTTCATTCTGCCATTATCTTGTATACGTCTATTTACATTTTAATTTATTTTTATCTTTTAATCAATTTCGAAAATTTTTGGAAAATTAATGATAGTGTTCTGTTCCATAAATTGAATTATAGGTTCTTGGGAATTAGGAACAAAAATTTTTTAATTACTTAAAATTTTTATTTAACAACGTTTCGCTTCCAATCGAGGCTTATTCTATCTCTACATCAAACATACAACAAGTAATAATATAATTTTATTTTTATACATAGTTTCATTTAAGGTATTCTACACAAATGCAAAAATTCAAGAAATCTTTCAAACTTGGAATATAAGTCATTAAAAGCATAATACACATACTGTTAAAATTTGAAGACGATTTAACACACCAAACATGAAATAATTGCAATTAAAAATGACATTTTTTACATAGGGTAGATTGGAAGAGGGTGGGGGATATTTTTTTTATTTATTTATTCGAACGGAACAAGTCCTTTTACATATTATAAGCATACATATTTAATTACAATTCAGTCTACTAATAACAGTATAATCTATCTTCCCAGCATCAGTTTCTTAATACTAACAAGAGAACAATTGTTAACGTCATATGATCATTATTTTATTTTTTTTCATTGAAAGACTTTCACCATCTTGATGAAAAACTAATATTTGTTAGAATAATATATCCGGAGTAACTTAAAAAAAAATAGAAATTATTTACCACGTAGTTTTGATAAAAAACAAAAAACAAAACATATTTGGGCGATTATTTTTAGTGGAGGGGATATAAGCTGGCAGCATTTTTGCTGCTTGGAAACGATCCGGCAAGTATGTGTGTATCCATATAGAGATTTCGTAGTGTGAGTGCTACAGTCACGTTAAAAAAACATAACCTAAAATTTTAGTTCCGTTCATATTTATAGAGTGGTTACGAGGCTTTTTTTATAATGATATTGATACAAGAAGAAGTTGCACCAAGAAGGTACAACCTCTGAAGTCCGTGGTGGACCCTTGTAACGTGAAGATAAGGGGAGATTTAGGGATTGGGTAGCAGTCGAAGGTATCTGTGGATGCTGGTCTTGAAAGATTGAAGGTTATAAGTAGCTGGAAAGACGGTCGGGGGAAGAGAGTTCCATTCTCTAGATGTCATAGGGATAAATGAATTGGCGAATGCGTTTGTTCGATTAGTATCTAGTTGGGGTGTTGAATTTTATAAAATCGTGTATTTCGCGCGAATGAAGCCTTTGGTGGGATTATCGATTTTATTTCGTCAGAACAAAAGCCATGGTAATATCTATAAAAAAGGGAAAGGGCGGAGACAGATCTACGATGGGCTAGGGAGTCGAGAGTGTCAGTTAATGTAGGATCGCCTATCAGTCTGATAGCTCGCCTCTGAATTGCATCTAAGGTATTAAGAGAATACTTGGAGGCTCCTCTCCACAAATGCGAGCAATATTCAAGACAGGGGCGAATTTGAGCCTTGTATAATATAAGGAGTTGAGTGGGGTGAAAAATCGTTTGGTTCGGAAAAGAAAGCCAAGCTTACATGCTGCAGCTTTTGCTACTGAGATAATATGGTCATTCCAAGAGAGGTCAGAACCTAAGGTGACACCTAACATTGATATTTTATTACGGAATTCCAATGAGCTCGAATCAAAGGAAATGTCCGGAAGGTTCCTATCTGCGCGCCTAGAAATTAGGCAGCATTGTGTTTTGCTAGCATTAAAGTTTACCAAATTGTGAGATCCCCATTTTTTAAGCATGCTTAAATCTGAATTTATTGAGGAGGCTATGTTTGCGCGATTGTCTAGTAAAGATTGAGCGTTGTGGAGGGTGCTATCGTCAGCGTAACAATGTATTGGATTGGAGGGCAGATTTAATAGGTAAATAGCTAAAACTTTTTGTGTGGATTGTCGCCAAAGAACCTCCTTAAAAGGAAAGAATTTGAGTAAACAAAAACAGTCATCTTAGTTACCAAAGAAGGAGTATTTAGGGGACCGAAAAGAGATATCTCAGGGTCGTAGCATGAAGTTATATAGCCTAGAGACTTCCTCAATAAATGGACTATCTAATTAAAAAAAAAAAAAAAAAATCAAATCGGATTAGTATTTCCTGAGATAGGCTTCCTCAAACCAACATACAAACCCTCCAGCTTTAGGTATATATTAGTATAGATAATTAATTCTTTTATTACTTGTGGCATTAATGTTGCATGGGGAACTAGCGATTGGAGGCGAAACGTTACTCAATAAACATTTTTATAAGTATTTAAAAAAATGTTTGCTCCTAATATCCAAGAATCAATTCAATTTTGGAAAATCTTTGCTTATTAAAAAAAGAAATAAACAGATTACTTTAATTAAATTTTAATACATGCGGCTCTCAACTTACGTAAACATGTTATAAATAAATCGATAATTAGACAAGAATATGTGTAGCTTATGCACATTTTATGAGAAATGAACAAAAACTTAGTATTATACCATTTTTTATTAAATTAACTAACAAATATATTTTAGGTGTTTAATCTAGAATAAAATGAAAGAGAATATTTTTGCATAATATTGTAATGTCAACATACGTATTTTTTTAACTAAAAATTGCTTGGAATGATGATGTAAACTTTCCTAAAATCTCTGTCCATTAATAGAGTGTTTAAAATTCATTCTATCTAGTTCAGTATTATATTATCTTGAACTTGTTCCTTGTTTTTCTGATATAGAAAATGATTATTGATGAGGAAGTGGGAAGGCAATTGAAATTACCTAAAATTGTCTTACGTATTAATTGTCAGGTAATTTACGTAAGTAGGGAACCGTCTGTAACAAGTTTTCCACAAGATTTTTAACTTGACTATATAAGTTTTAAATCAAGGAAACATAATAGGACTAATGGTCGGTAACTTTACAAGTAATATAATAGATTAAGAAGATGCCTTTTATTTCTTTTATACGTACATATAAAATATATTTAACTTAAAAAATATAATATTTCAAAAAGAAAATATATTTTATTATTATGGTTACCGATCGTATTTTTTCAAATTTTTACTTTCCAATGGTGCATAAAGAAAGTATAATCTTTATCTTAATAAGTTGTACAAAAAATATAGACCACGAATATTATAAATTTTATTTAAATATGTTAATGAAATATATATATAATAATAATAATAATTCTGATAATATATTTTCTGGACATTGGAATATCCTGTGAATAATTTTTCAATCTTCGTAGATATTCTGGGAATTTTCTTAGAACTAAAATATTCCATGTGGGACATTTAATTCAATTTATTAGAATATTTTTAGTTGAACATTCTTAGATTATCCACCAAAGGATATTCCCGGAAGATTCGTCTAATAATTTTCCGGGTGCAAATATTCTAAGAATCTCCTGAAGATAATTGGAATATATATGTACTTTTAATATATTTGGTGGATATTCGTAGAATCTCTTGTGCTACCTGGGTTGTGAAAGAGATTTGTAAATAAGGCCTAAGTAAAATAGGGTCCCTTGAGCTGCTCCCCCGGGTTCTCTCTAGCTCTGTGGTCGTGATCACCAGAGTATATCAATCTCTTTTTCAGATTGTTTATTATATAAATTATTAATTTACAAAAAAAATATATTTTAAAATGTTTCTCTTTTCTACATTTTATTTAAATGTCCTGATGGGTAATTGAAACTTTTCATTTGGAAGTTTTCTGGTAATTTGAGTTAACTCTAGTAAGGAAGTTTTAAATATTAAAAGATTTTTTTTCTTGCATAGTGTAGCAGAGTTGTTGATTTTTAAAGAGAAATCAATGAGGTTGTCCTCTGCTTGATGCAAATAAACATAATACCTATATATATATATATACAGGGTGGTGACTCGGCCGACGCAGCATAGCGATGGCAATGTTAATTTTTGAATGTGCATTTGTTTGCTCCCCTAATTATTTTAGAGTTAAAGTTCTTATAGGTTTTTTGTAGAGAAAAAAATACTGAATCCGAACATATTTTTGTTTTCAAATTTTGAAATTTCAGAACCGTAATAATCAACATTATAAATAATTGTATTTTTGAAAAAATCACTGAGGCCATGGAATTATTAAAACAGGCAGGGCATTTTCATTTGTTGTTTCTATTTGACGTTTAATAGTGATGTCTTTAGGGATTATTTTATAGAATACAAAAAACTGAGCAGAATTAAAATTCTAAAAGATAATTACATCAGATTTTGTCTAATTCATAATTTAAAAGTTCAAAAAAACGATTTTAAAAATGTAGATATTTATTTAAAAAATTTAAATTCAAAACTTTTATTGTTGTCGATTGTTTAAGTTTTATTGTTTATACTAGTCTCAAAATGGATTCATATTGGTGAACAAATCTATGATTATAAAACAAAACTGTTGTTTAGTGGTAAATCATTGTCTCATTGTTTAGTGGTAAATGGTGGCTTATTCGAACATTTGCTATGATTGTTATTTTTTGTTATAATTTTATGCATTTGTTAATTATGTTAAAAAATTAAATTCTGTTTGCCTTACTAATTTTATTGTTTTAATTACGTTTAAAAATATTACTTATATTTTCGTTGATTATTCTTGTGAAAATTTAAAAGCTCGTTCTAAACTTCATCTACGTGAATCTACTATTTTTATTTATCAATGACGAATACAAAACTCAGCCCATTCAAATTTAACGAGTTTCTCATTATGGTAATCAATAAATTCTAATAAGAACTGATTTTAAAAAGTTCAAATATAACAAACGTCACTTATAGAAACAACAAATGAAAATGCCTTGTTTGTTTTAATAATTCCATGGCCTCAGTGATTTTTGTAAAAATACAATTATTTATAATGTTGATTATTACGGTTCTGAAATTTCAAAATTTGAAAACAAAAATATGTTCGGATTCAGTATTTTTTTCTCTACAAAAAACCTATAAGAACTTTAACTCTAAAATAATTAGGGGAGCAAATAAATGCACATTCAAAAATTAACATTGTAATCGCTATGCTGCGTCGGCCGAGTCACCACCCGGTATATATAAAGTTTTATTTTATACATTTCTAATTAATTTAACTCACCGTTTTAGTATATATATTTATTTGATATAAAATTTAAGTTTATTCAAAACAAAGTGAATGATGTTATGTATTGAAAAATATAGCTAAAACTTCCGATAGAAATTTCCTTGAAAGATTTCCTGAAACATTGCAGTTTATGAAAATTTTCAAAGTTTACCCATCTTTGTTTAAAATGTATATTGATTCATTTTCTATAAAATAAGTCTACTGTAAAAAATTATGACAATTAATTTTATTTTAATTCGTATCAAAAGAAATAATTTTATAAATCATATAGATATACATTTTTATCTATAATACCTACAATAATTAAATAATAGAAATACCAAGTTTAATTATTAAAAAAAAAAAAATTTCTTGCAAGAAATCAATTTTTAATATTAATTGTGATATTTTAATTATAGTAAAAATTACATAAATTATTTTCCTCGTCAATAATAACAGGGTTTGTATTTTGAAGAATGTTTATCCTGCTAAGCCACTCTTACAGAGAAAAGAAATTAAATTATTTATTATTATAGCTTTATTCGTTTTGGATGCCTTGGGCGCCCTTATGTCGGCCTCAAGTCACTGACCCATATTCGTTTAGGAATACCAACCTACTTGGTGTGCCCCAGCCCTATTCGTTTCCTATTCTCCCCCTTCGTTTTCCTAAACGAATATGGGTTAGTGACTTGAGGCTGACATAAGGGCGCCCAAGGCATCCAAAACGAATAAAGCTTATATTGTCACCTAATTCAATCAAAAAGAGTAACCCGCTTTTTGATTTCTACCTACAAATGATATCTACTAATCCGATATCATTGCTAAACAAAATATTCTTCAAAATCATGAAAGCTTTAACTTGAAAATTTAAACACTAGTATTAAAATTATTTTTGAATCATATAAAATAAATATAAAGTCTTCTGCTTTAAAGATTTTTAATGGACAATATAGTTTGGAAGCCTTAGATCCCTATGATCATTGGTTATATAATATAAAAAAAACATCCATGCAACTTAATTATATATTGTAAAAAAACCATTAAAATTACATTTTGCCGCGAAGTGTCTCTTTCTAGTCTTTGCTCTCGTATTTATTTTATTATAAATATACAATGTGCTGCCTTCATGAAAGGTTAAATTAAAATAATTGTATTATTTCGATCAGGACTGTTCAACCCAAATTGATACTTGACTGGATTAATGACTCCCAAACTGGGTACATATAATAATAGCAAAAACGTAAATGTTACTTTTTTATTATTATAATCGTTTTGATTAATAGCAATTTTAATTCTTTTGATGTTTTTGATCATTTCTGATAATCATTTCAAAAGTAATCAATTGAATTTCACTCAGAAATGCCACCTTTCGTAACTCAGTTGATTTTGTTATAAATGATGATGTTGATAACTTATTTTTCCGGCTCCTGCTTTAAAGTAATTTTTTTACTTTAGGGGAGAATTAATAGGCCTGATGGGTCTGAATGTTGACAGCCTTGATTAATATATCAAAGACCATTGGGCACTTTGACTGGGAGTATGAGTCCAAAATTTGTAAAGCGGCCTTCGATGAAAACTATGTAATTTGAAAGCGGGGAGGACCCAAAACTAAAAGAAAAAAGGGTATTACCCAGTGGCGTGCGGTCCATTGATGCTGAGGATGCTGCGCATCCCTAAAATTTCATAACGTCAATGTATTTTTAAATCATGTCAAAAAAAAATGTAATGTTAAATTTGAAAAATAACGAAAAATTCTGACTTTATCGATGAATTTTACAAAAAGGACCGAAAAATCAAATAACATTTAAAAAATTTAACGGTTCTATTTTGCATATCATCCTCTGGTTGAAATGTCACCGCCCACACTGGAATTAACAATCATAGCTAGGAGATAGAATGCGATATTGTTTAAGGACGTTCCTTAATAAATCGATTTTCTTGCAATCCTTTTAAAACTTTGAATACACATATTTATAAGTGTCCTTTATACGTAGAATTTTTTTTCAATAGTCCTTGCGGCACTAAATTTGTAAATATTGACCATTGAAATTTGCATATTTAACACGTGAACCCTATCCCGATTGATGTTAAAGCGACTGTTTCATTAAATAACAATCGTACTTTTCTTGAAATTATTTTGAAAAACTGAGAATCATTAACTGAAAATATAACAAATATTTTTCTGTTAAAATAATTGTATCAAGCGGTATTCGTTTTGTATGCAAAATATTAAAAGTTAGATACTTTTGATGGTTTTCATTTTTTCTCTCATGGCATGGCAAGTGAGAGATGCCGACTTGACAACGTCGCACTAAAATCACTCAATTTTTAGCTAATTCTCTCAACCTAACTATACTGTTCTCATCTGGAATTTCACATTGAGCTGTTTCATGAAGTATTTTTTTTTTATCCTTTGTCTTTTATCGTCGGTAAGAATGCAATGTTGCTAGATCCGAGAAACGACATAGTGAAAATATTTTTGCCTTTCTGCGCATGTGAGAGTAAGGGAAAGAGCGAATTGCATCTGAGCTATATTAGGGAACGTCCTTAAACGGTTTTCAATAATATTTATCATTTTAACTCTTAAAGAGTACAAAAAATCATTCAAAAAAATCATAAACACAGATTGTTATATTACAGTGTTCCATTCTTATTACTGTTTAAAGTAATTAATTCTTCTTAGAGCTCATATTCAGCAAAAACATTTACTTTATTACTTAGATACAATGAAATTATCAGCCTTCTTTCTTATACTATGTAAAGTGTGGTTATCCCGCAGATTAGCAAATAACACTTAAAACCCTTCAAAATATTCTAACATTTTTCATCAAATAAGTATTTATTTAATTCATTTTTTTTTCATTCTATGAATGATATTTTTTTCCTCCTAAATGAGTGGAACCAGAGAATTAGGGATTGGAACTCTTTAAAAAATTTTGAATTGATGAGGATTTTTTGCCTTTTTTCAATTAAAATTTAAAATTATTTTTTGATATAATCTTATGAAAGGTATTTGTTTTTTCTTTCTCCAAATTATTAAAGTTAATGTTTGAACTTTCTCTCAATGACGACCACATTAATAAATAATATAATGAACTGTTTATCTTTTAAACCATTTTACTGAAGAAGGTTTTAAAATAAAATTTAATACTATACAAAAATTTTAAGGGTTATTTGCTAATCTGCCTCATCCCTGATAATCAAACTTGATTTACCAGTATTATTAAGCTTCACTTGAATAAGAACAGTTATAAAATTGAAAGAATTTATAAGTTAGTTGAATTAGTAGATTTATTTGAAACTTCCTGCTGAAACGAACTATTGTTTATTTTGTGGTCTATTATTTCTCTACATAGAAAATAATCCGAGCCGCTAAAGATGATTTTTGGGTCCAAAACTGCCATAGGCCCATGCTTTTGGATTTTATTGGTCTCTTTAGAAAAATAAAATGAAAGCTCTTAAGTTTTCATTATTAATTTTTTCATAATGGGGAGAAAAGAAATCAATTGATTTTTTAATAATTTCATCATTATGTCCATATATTTCTTTTTGGGCCTTAGGTGTACCTATATACCTGATGATGTAATTCATGTTTATTTAATATCTATCAAATGAAATACGTATATATATACCTATATAATATGTTCCAATAAAAGAGTTAAAACTTCGGTAGGTTCCAGATTTTTTAAGATTGAAATTTTCATAATTACACGTAAAAGTAAATTATTATTTATTAATTATAAAACGTAAAATCCACAAAATTTCGTTCACTAGTTAGTTCTTTGATCATTACCAATAACCGAAATGACTACAGAACAGATAAGTTGATATTTATTATCTCATTCTAATCATTCAATAAAAAATTAAATACCTAAGAAAAAGACAAATTTAGATATAGAAATTTAGAAAAAAATGATAGCAGCATATCACGAAGATTTACTGAGGCAAAATAAAGAATTTATTGAAATATATTAACGAACGAATCAGGTGACCAGTATGGCTGATAAGGGCTTTATATTTTCAATTAGAAGCTAATTTTGCTCACGCGAAATCAGGAATTTATTGAATTATACGTAAGTGAACGCATCAGGTGATCAATATGGCTGTTATGGGCTTTATATCTTCAATTAGAATCCAATTTTGATGTTACAACAAACATTTAGTATAGTGTATATTGTCCATCAATGTGTGTGAGTCATGGATAGAATAATTATTTTAAATATTGTGTATGGGCTTTAGTTTTTCATTTAAAAATAATCATTAGCAATCAAATTATCATGTTTTTACATGCTTTATATTAGCTTCACTTGTATCTATCTATCAATATGACTTTCGTTCTCTATAAAAATAATTGTTTATCTACTCAATTTAAGTGAAATTATATAAAAATAAATACATTTCATGCTGTTGAATTCGGCAAATTTTTCTCTATGAAAATAATTAAGACAAAAAAGTAAAAAAATAAAATATATAAAAAAAAACTTAAAAACATGCTTCTAAAAAGTACAAAATAATGTAATATTTAATCAAAAAGCGTGGGGCACTTTGTCGAAATAAATTAAAACTACATGCTTCTGCGCCCCACTCTTTTTTTATAATGATATTGATACAAGAAGAAGTTGCACCAAGAAGGTACAACCTCTGTAGTCCGCGGTGGACCATTGTATCGTGAAGATAAGAAGAGATTTAGGGATTGGGCAGGAGTCGAAGGTATCTGTGGATGCTGGTCTTGAAAGATTGAAGGTTATAATTTGCTGGAAAGACGGTCGGGGGAAGAGAGTTCCAGTCTCTAGATGACATAGGGATAAATGAATTGGCGAATGGGTTTGTTCGATTAGTATCCAGTTTAAGCGTGTAGGGGTGTTGAATCTTAGAAAATCGTGTATTTCGCGCAAATGAAGCCTTTGGTGGGATTATCGATTTTATCTCGTCAGAACAAAAGCCATGGTAATATCTATAAAAAAGAGAAAGGGCGGAGACAGATCTACGATGGGCTAGGGAGTCGATAGAGTCAGTTAATGCGGGATCGCCTATAAGTCTGATAGTCCGCATCTGAATTGCATCTAAGGTATTGAGAGAATGATTAATTTGATTAAGTATTACATTCTTTTGTACTTTTTAGAAGCATGTTTTTTAGTTTTTTAAAAATATTTTACTTATGCAAGAGGGATGGATTCATAAAAACAAAAGAGAATATTTCGGAGTTGCTTTAGGGTAAGAAGTATTTATAGAACTGAACTCTTGAGGGGTTTATGGTTGTAGGAATCAATAAAGATAGAAGTTGAGAGGAAATTCCCGTCCCTCGAAGTTATAGCGGTTAAGTGACAAATAAATCAGTAAAATTTGTTATTAATTGCTATGCAAAGGGTGTTGCTGTTTAGAATAAAGCTTTTTTTTTTTTTTTATTTAATGAAAATGATGAGAGAAGGAGTTACACCAAAAGGTGCATCCCCTAAAGGCTTAGGTTGGCCCCTCCATCGTGAAAAGAAGAAGAAGAGGGAATTTTATGGGCTGGGCAGGGGTCGAAGGTATCTGTGGATACGGGTCTTAAACAACTGAAGGTTATAAGTTGCGGGAAAGATGGTGGCTGGGAGCGAATTCCAGTCTCTGGAGGTCATAGGGATAAAAGACTTGGTGAAAGCGCTTGTTCGATTTTTATCCAATTTAACAGCGAAGAAAGGTTTATTCCATTAGAACAAATTCCGTGGCAGTATTTATAAAAATGGCAAAGGTGGAAACGTTTTGAAAATGCCCCATGGGAATTAGCCAAGACCGAATCTCCTATTAATTATGATAAAATCTATCAATAAACCTTTCGTACCGTATTTAGAAAAATTTTAATCTTTATATAAAAAAAACGAAAAATCAATTAAATTCGAGAAAATTTATTAATGATAATTTTTTTATTAATTTGCAATCTTTATACGTTTAACTAGTTTGTTTGTTGTTACTAATTGCTTCACTTTAATTAAATAGTACCTACAGAGATATTATAAAATAAACTAGTCTTCTGCTTTAAAAATTTCTTAAATGCTAGTCTAGTTTTGAAGACAGTCGTAATAAATAAATAAACATCTTTTTAAAATAGAATTATTTTATAATACATTCGATAAATCTACAAAATATTTCACCTTCGATTTCTCTTGTCTTCCTGAAATTATATTATTCTTTTATATAATGTAATATTTGAGTATTTAATCAATCAGATTTTGTTTAATCTGATTAGATTTTTTTATTCAAGAAGGTGGAAAAAGATAACATTTATAAAAGTTTTCTATTTCCTTATCAATCTCCTTAATTAAAAGGCGAAAATAAATCTATAGTATTTAAACATAAACAATACTATTTCAGAAATTTATACTGAACATCTTAAAACTATAGCATTAAATATTTTTAAGCAGAGGAGTAGTTCTTATATTTTATTACAAATAAAAATCTGCTAATTACATCAAATTTTTATATTATTATAAATTTGTATTACTTCTGAAAAGCATTCCTTGCTCTTTTCAGAAAGGAGGGGATTCTTTATAGAAAATCATCTCCACTATGAAATACAATGAATAAGTATATTCTATTAATTTTCAAACTCATCACATGTGGTCTGATCTGAAAAACCATCGACTACGTAAGCTTCAAAATTAAATGTGATAAATAATAGTAGATTATTTTATTATAATAAAAAACATTACCTAAATAATTTTATAAACTTAAATTCATATATAGAATGAAATTTTTTTTGATGCATAATATCTTAAAAAAAAAAAAAATTAATTTAAAAAATATTTATTTGGTAATTTAAACATAAGAATGGGGGGATATTTCAATCAAATGGCATTTAATTTAATTATAAACCCAGTATATCTCTTTTAGATTTGACTCTAATATAACTATAAGAATGGGGGGATATTTCAATCAAATAGCATTTAATTTAATTATAAACCCAGTATATCTCTTAGATTTGACCCTAATATAATTATAAGAATGGGGGGGGGGGATATTTCAATCAAATAGCATTTAATTTAATTATAAATCCAGTATAACTCTTAGATTTCACTGTAATATAACTCGTAAATCTAGAATCTTTTCATATTTTTGGATAAAAATTTAATTTGAAGACCCATGAAAAATGAAATAATATGGGGCCTTTGGTGTAATCCATCCAACTTGAAAAGAAATTTGATAAACTTTTAAGTTGATTATTTATTTTAGTTAGTTTATATATTTTAAGATATCCTTATCTTTCTTATTTTTTTAAATACACATTCCAGTTAGATGTAAATATGTAAATTATTGTTTTTTTTTTTTTCAAAATTTCTTATAAATATATTTAAGGTTTATATTCACTTTTTTTAGCTGCTTTTTACTCAAATCTGTTAATAAACAAAATAAGATTTTGTTTAGTATAATTATTTTTAAAAGTTGACCCATCACACTACTATTAATTAGGTCCTTTTGATTAGATGTTCTCATCCACATACAAACACTCTATTTTTGGACTTCTTCAAGTCGTTAAAAAGTAATTGTGAAATGATTTTTTCTATCAATCACAGAGCACAATGAATATCTGAGCAAAAACAGTAAGGGCCTACACAAACCTAGCTGTTAAGCATTCCCTGGTTATGTTAATGGAAAGGTGAAAATATCGGCTAAATTAATAAAAATAAGATCGTTCGGGCTATTATTATACAAACACAAAGTGTTTAGTAAAATAATTCTGGAACCTCTATTCCTCTATTGTATATATCTCTATATAAAATCATTGTAGAAAAGTTATTAGCCAACTTCTGATAAAGCCTCCTTTCCTTAATTGAATGAAGATTAATTATAAAAAAATAATAGTTTAAGGCTTTCATCAAATGTTTTTCTGCGCAGATATTACCTTTGCTCCAATATATGCACGGGTTCATCCATCCATAGGCCTAAGCAAGGGAAAGGGGTTCAAACCCCCCCCCTCAATTGGGTTGAAAACCTGTTCAAATAATTATTTGTTGTAAACAATATTAATATATTAAAAAAATTAACCGCGTTTATTGATGGTGAATTGTTGTTCTCGTTAGTTGAATAGGCCCTGAGAAAGATTAAATATTTAATCGACATGTTGACAATTGGAGATTGAATTTGTATATTTCCTGGCTGCCTCTACTCTTTTTTTAATTTAATACAGCCACGTCATCATTTTATTAAAACAATTATTCTGACTTTAATTTTTTATAAAAGAATTAAAATCATTTCTTTATATAGGTATATATAATATTTAAAATAACCAAGTAGGTATATGAATTTTTGTTTCTCTACAATATTTCTTGGCTTGGGAGAAAAAAATGTCTTCCTAATCTCATGAAAACGACCCCCAAAATGAAAGCTCAAAGCTCATAGGTATGTGGTTGAGTACACCTTAACAAAATTATTTAACATAAGTGTTATAAGCTGAATTTATTCAGCTTAAAACATTAAACCATCGAAGATTTAACTCAAGACGATTCTTTGAATGACTATTTTATTTATATATTTATTATATTATCATTAATTTCTCCCCAAAAATGTATTGATAAATCTATGAAAAAGTAACATTTTTTTTTTCATTTTCGAATTTTATATTTATTTATTTTTTCATATAAAATCTTCACTAAAGGTATTAAAATTTAAATAAGTGATTTTTATATTTCATAAAATTGTGATATTGAGAATTTAATTTTGTCTTTATAAATTAAATATAAGTTTATTTATAAAGATTAAGATGGATTCACTTTTGGAAATTCATTGGTTTCAAGGGTTGGATTTCTTACTTAATAAGACTGTGATTATGAACAAGCGAAATGTGATTATATTTAATCACTATTTTTATAAAATGAATCCTATTACTTTCAAAAAAATAACTTTTTTAATTTAAATGATTATAAAGAGAAATTATAAAATATCTTTAAGAAATTTACTAATAATATAAACCCATGAGCTATGGTTAGAATCTAATGGTATAAATAGAATGAGAACAAGAAATTCTCTTTGCTAGAAATTTTCCATATTTCAGAATAATATATTTAAAAAAATTTATTTTGTAATTAATTTCTATAATTACCTTTTTAAAATATCAATGTTGAATTCCTTAAAGGTTTTTTTTTCAAATGTAATAGGTATATTTATCAAATATTCATATAATTTGTTGAACAAACAATCAAATTGTTTTTAATGTGCTTTATATTAGCTTCACCTGTATCTATCTACCAATGTGACTTTTGTTCTGTTAAATTCCGCAAACATTTCTCTATAAAAATAATTGTTTATCTACTCAATTTAAAGGAAATTATATAAAAATAAATACATTTCATTCTGTTAAATTCCGCCAATTTTTCTCTATAAAAATAATTAAGACTAAAAAGTAAAAAAATAAATTATATTAAAAAAAAAACTAAAAAACATGTTTCTAAAAAGTACAAGGTAATGTAGGTGATACTTAATCAAAAAGCGTGGGGATGTTTCTGCGCCCCACACTTTTTGATTAAGTATTACCTACATTATTTTGTACTTTTTAGAAACATGTTTTTTAGTTTTTTTAAAATATAATTTATTATTTTATTTTTTTATAAGTATAAAACAAATTGCGCCATTTAATATTTTCTTAATATTATTTAAATTATAATTCATACTATATAAGTGAATAAATGTTTAATGTCTTCATATTTTAAATGTAAAAGTTTAAAGAAAAACACCTGTTTTAATGCATGGCATTATTTCACTATCACTGTAGTTACTCATTATATTGTTTTATGTCTAATGTACGTATATGAACATAAATAAAATAACTTGTATGTATATATACACTTTTCCAATATTTATTCAATTACCTTTTGTTTTTCCCTGCTATTTCTATCTAGACACCATACTATTCAGAAAATATACCAAAATTGTTTTTTTTTTTAATGAAAATGATGAGAGAAGGAGTTACACCAAAAAGGTGCACCCCTTAAAGGCCTGGGTTGGCCCCTCCATTGTGAAAAGTAGAAGAAGAAGGGTTTTTATGGGCTGGGTAGGGGTCGAAGGTATCTGTGGATACGGGTCTTAAACAGCTGAAGGTGTTATAAGTCGCGGGGAATACGGTGGCTGGGAGCGAGTTCCAGTCTCTGTAGGTCATAGAAATAAAAGAGTTGGCGAAAGTGCTTGTTCGATTTTTATCCAATTTGACAGCGAAGAAGTGCTGAGCGTTCGAAAACCGCGTGTTTCTCTTAAAGAGGACTATAAGGGGGGGGACAATTGATTTCAGCTCGACTGAACAGACACCATGATAGTATCTGTAGTACAGGGAAAGGGCAGAAACGGTTCTTCGGTGAGCCAGGGAGTCGAGTGAGTTAGTTAGGGCCATGTCTCCTATTAGTTTAATTGCTCGCTTCTGAATTGCATCCAGTGTGGCAAGAGAATGCTTGGAGGCCCCTCTCCACAGATGAGAGCCATATTCGAGACAGGGACGAATTTGAGCCTTATACAGTGTAAGAAGTTGACTGGGAGTATAATAGCGTCTAGACCTAAATAGGAGACCAAGCTTGCGCGCTGCAGCTTTAGCAGTGGTTGAGATATGGTCATTCCAAGAAAGGTCAGACCCTAGTGTGACGCCTAGCATTGAAATTTTATCCCTGAATTCCAGTGAGTTTGAATCGAATGATATGTCTGGGAGGTTTCTATCGACGCGCCTAGAAATAAGGCAACACTGAGTTTTCACTGCATTGAAGTTAACTAAGTTTTGGGATCCCCAGTTTTTAAGTTTGCATAAGTCTAAATTAATTGAGGAGGCAATGTCTGCACGGTTTTTATGCGATGCAGAGGCGTTATGTAGGGTGCTGTCATCTGCGTAACAATGTACCGGATTGGAGGGTAAGTTTAGTTGATATAGATAAGAAAAAGCGTAGGGGAGATAACCGATCCCTGAGGAACTCCAGCGTTGATGTAGAAGGAGTAAGATGATATTTCATCGATGACAATCTTAATACTACGGTCTGAAAGAAAACTTTCGAACAACTTACAGAGTTTCGGTGCAAGGCCGACGGAGGTCAATTTGGCAAGAAGATTTTTGTGCCAGACCATATCGAATAATAATATCGAATAAGGCTTTTGAAATGTCTAAAGCTACCGCGAGGGTCTCATTCCTGGCCTCCAGGGTTTTATTCCGGATATGAGTTACATATACTAGAATGACACCGGTCGACCGCGATTGCCTGAAGGCGTATTTGGCCATCCATGAGGTAAATAGATAATTATTTTCTATTTCTATTAACTACTTTATGTATATATTTCTGAACCAATTTCAGAAATCGTTTGATACCGCGTTAGTTTAATAGATTTTTACTGCATCTATCAAAGAAAGGTCTAAAATTTACTGTATTTGATTAATTTTCTAATTTACACAATGTTTGTACTAATATAAAAAAAAATTTTAACATGTAAACTCCTGATGGCTAATAATCCGAAATATATTGAGTTTGTATAAACCTCTGAGTTTTATTTCATTCACTGTGAAACTACACACCCTTTACTTTATTAATTAATATAAAAAAGAAAAAACATCAAACTTATCCACCAGGACAATAAAGTAATTATTTTTTTTAAGGGTCTAATCAGCTCTGCATTTTGTTAAAATAATGTAAGTTTTTAATTTAATTTCTATAGGTTGAATGTTGTGAAAAACATACCCATCCATCCGCACAGACTAAATGAAATAAACTGCAACGGATCGTTGCTAAACTTTATCCAAATTCATTTGAAATATTAATATGTTTATTCCTTTATTATTAATCAGAAATCACTTGCTATTTGCAGTTCATGTTGACTTTAAGTAAAAAATAATGATCGATTCTCATTTAATAGTCGAGGAATAACCATTCTACATTGAATTTTGACGTTTCGGTTATTATTGGTAACCATTGCTGAAGACATGGAGAAATCGAGTTAAAATCAAAAATAGTGATCGATTCTCATCTAATACTTGAGGAATAACAATTCTACATTAGGTTTTTGACGCTTCGATTATTATTGGTAACCAATGCTGAAGACATGGAGGAAACGGCTTAAAATCAAAAATAACGATCGATTCTTATCTAATACTAGCGGAATAACCTTATTGCCTTCCATTTTTGATGTTTTGACTATTAATGGCAACCTCTACTGATAGCGGGAAGAATCGACTTAAAATCAAAAAGATTAAATTCATTTATGGCAAACAACTCAAGCTTGAGTTGTTTACCAAAAAGAATTTAGTCTTTTTGATTTTAAGTCGATTCTTCCACGTTATCAGTAGAGGTTGCCATTAATAGTCAAAACATCAAAAATGGAATGCAATAAGGTTATTCCGCTAGTATTAGATAAGAATCGATCGTTATTTTTGATTTTAAGCCGTTTCCTCCATGTCTTCAGCAATGGTTACCAATAATAATCAAAACGTCAAAAACCTAATGTAGAATTGTTATTCCTCGAGTATTAGATGAGAATCGATCACTATTTTTGATTTTAACTCGATTCCTCCATGTCTTCAGCAATGGTTACCAATAAAAACCGAAACGTCAAAAATCCAATATAGAATGGTTATTCCTCAAGTATTAGATCAGAATCAATCACTATTTTTGATTTTATGTAGATTCTTCTATGTCTTCAGCAATGGTTACCAATAAAAACCGAAACGTCAAAAATCCAATATAGAATGGTTATTCCTCAAGTATTAGATCAGAATCAATCACTATTTTTGATTTTAACTCGATACCTCCATGTCTTCAGCCAAGGTAACGGATAAAAAAAACAACGCAGTTGCTATGGTTACTTATAAAATTTCCTCCCAAATTTTTATTATTTCACAGCCAGAAGCCTAACCATTCTTACTTAAACAAGTTTAAATGAGCTATATTACCGATCAAATGAATAAATTTTAAATTTTTTTTTAAATTTTGGTAAAATAAAGAATTAAAAAAAAGTACAATCTTACTCTAGAGTAAAGTACTTTAAAATATACTTTTACTAAAAACTTTATTTAACCTTTTTTTGTTGTCCCCAAGGTACTTAATTAGGATTTTAAATTTCATCAAAATTGGTTAAGTCATTTTCAAGATATTTAGAAAAAACTAAAAAAGTACTGAAATAAAGTACTAATGTTTGTGGGCCCATATGTACCAAAAACTAATCAGCGCTTCATTTTGTTAAACTAATGGTAGGTTTTCAATTCCATTTCAATTGGTGCAAAGGTCTGGAAAAAATCTTGGACGAAAAAAACGATAACATTCATCCATCCCCACGCACTTCCAAAAAAAATGGCACTTTTTGGCCTCTCGGCGAGATCCCTGGTAATTTTTGGCAAAATCGTCACGTGCTAAAATTCAACCTAATTGAATACTACAATTTGTGACCTTAATTGAGTCCATGGGTTCCGTAGTCTTTACCTGAGGACCCTTTGAAGTCCCGCTTGGCGCGAGAGCGATTACAATACTTTACCCATGCTTCGCATTGGATAAAGTAAAAATAGCTCTTTTTGGGATCTGGACGAGAACTCTTTTAATTTTTGACAAAATCATGTTTCTGAAATTCGACCTAAATGAATACTATAATTTTTGAGTTTGGCTGAGACCATGGGCTCAATAATCTTTACTTTATAAGTCTGTGAGATCGCCTTCTTATGCGATTGGCTGAAAACAATACTTTTTATTCTATGGAGCTTCGCTTACCTTTGCATAAATTAAAAAAAATCATAAAGAAATAAATATGCGGGAAAGAAACAAGAGTAAGAGATCTGTTTTTAATTTAGATGAGAGAAAAATTGAAAATAAGGATATAGTACTACCTTGATCAAAAAGTTTCAGGAATTTCTTCATAAAATTAAAAATACAAACCTATGCATCTAATTCGATATTGTCCCCTTCAAAGTACTCCCCACCGACTGCAACGCACTTATGCCAGCGCTTAAACCAATCCTCGAAACATTTTTTATATTTCATTTTCGGTATGGCCTTCAGAGCTGTCTGCGATTTTTGTATTTTCTCCTTTTGGCTGCTAAAACGCGTTCCCAGGAGCGGTTTTTTGAGTCGACTGAACAGGAAGAAGTCGCAGGGAGCTAAATCAGGTGAATTTCGGTAGGTGTTGTTTGGTATTGGCATAGAGTAATATAGAGTGGAAGGCTCCATAAGGAGCCAATGTATTTTAGCGTATACGAGTTACAGAGCTCTCTGGCGAGACCAGGTCGAAACCATTGGGCAATAAAATGGCGGAAACCGCTCTCTTCGGGTCAAATTTTGGTAACATTATCAAGAGTAAAAAATACGCTTATATATATAAAACATAAAGGGTATGTATCTTTTATCTATGACAAAGGCTTTGAATGTTCTATGATCTTTGGATAGCTCTTAAGAACTAAGAGTTTTCGCCCTGCAGTCGCTAGAGAGCGCTTTTTCTATATACGGTAGCCTTCCACTCTATATTACTCTGTACCACAGGGTGGACATTACTGAAACTTTTTGATCAAGCTAGTATATAATAGGAATTTTATTTATTATTTAGTAAAAAAAAAATTGAGAAAAAATAAACTAAAATTATTTTAAAATATTTATTTAATAATGAACTTATAATATTTTTTTTTTAATAATTCCTTTATTAAAAATATATTAATTAAGGCACATATGAATTTGTTATGTATACCAGTGGTTCTCAACCTTTTTTCTTGTCCTACCTACTAACATGTTAACTATTTAGCAAAGCAACACTCGCCAAAATATGTGTTTACCAAGGTAAGCCTTTTCATTGCTTTATCAGCTATATTTGAAAAAATCGCTGTAGATCATCCCAACATGTGAAAGATACACATGGTATGTCATATCACAAGAAAAATCAATTATCCTATTCTTCTTTAGTGTTCAAAATAAAAATTGAATTAAATTACATTTTTTGTTAACCCTCATTTTAAAATATAGAAATAAGTCAGTGAAAAAAAAAATGAAAATCGCCATTTCATATTGTAAGCCAAGTGAACCCCGCGTATCCCCGGCTAAGAACCACTGATGTATACCATATATACAATACACCATTTACTTTTAAAATTCAAATCTAATGTTTGAAATAAGTATTTTCAAATTTATCCACAATCATTTCTGCAATGGCTAATGAGGAGGTGGCCCCAGGCGATGGAGCATTCCTGCAGTTCAAAATTCTTCCTTCACTACTAGAATTTTTGTCACTTTGTTCAAAAATAAAATCATCTATTAAAGATCCATCGGCAGCCAGGGCTTGGGCTCGAACTCCAGCTGGTCCCCTACAAATTTTAAAAACGTTTTAAATGACAAAGAACGATTTTTAAGGAATAGGGTAGAGTATATTTTTAAACTTTCTAGGGGAAGATTATATGTTCACTTAAAAATATTTTACTAAGAAATGTTATTCGTTCAAAAATATTAACAAATTCTTCAGCAGGGTCATATTAGATTTTTAAAATTGAACTAAAGAGCTTTTCAACGGCAAAGAAATAGATTATTATTAATAATAGTATAAGTTATTGGAGAAAATAAGATGCCTCAGTTGCAAAGATCATTTAAGGACTTTCCCTAATAAATAGATTTTCTTGCAATCCTTTTAAAACTTTGAATATACATATTTATAAGTGTCCTTTTTACTTAGAAATTTTTTTCAATAGTCCTTACGGCACTAAATTTATAAATATTGGCCATTGAAATTTGCATATTAAACACGCGAACCCTATCCCGATTGATGTTAAAGCGACTGTTTCATTAAATAACAATCGTAATTTTCTTGATATTATTTTAAAAAACTGAGAATCATTAACTGAAGATATAACAAATATTTTCCTGTTAAAATAATTGTATTAAGCGGTATTCGTTTTGTATGAAAAATGTTAAAAGTTAGGTACTTTTAAGGGTTTTCATTTTTTCTCTCATGGCATGGCAAGTGAGAGATGACGACTTGGCAACGTTGCACTAAAATCACTCAATTTTTCCATATCTAAAAAACTTCTGCAGCTGGTGCATTTGAGATTTTTAGCTAATTCTCTCAACCTAACTATACTGTTCTCATCTGGAATTTTGAATTGAACTGTTTCATGAAGTGTTTTTTTTTATTCTTTGTCTTTTAGCGTCGGTAAGAATGCAATGTTGCCAGATCCAAGAAACGACATAGTGAAAATATTTTTGCCTTTCTGCGCATGTGAGAGTAGGGGAAAGAGCGAACTCCATCTGAGCTATATTAGAGAACGTCCTTAATCTTGACAAAAAAGAAGGAGCATTGCAGATGAAAAGAAGCAAAGAAAGAACCAGTGTGAATAAACAGGATGTGACCCAGAGAGAGGTCGACTAAAATCATTAGAATGTTGTCAGGTTCTATATATATATAAAAAAATTATCGTACTAAAATTTGGAGAGGGTTCTTAAAACATTAAGTAATAACAAAGATATGTATGAGACTCAAAAAAAAAAAAAAATAAGTCGATAAAAATGGGTTTTTAATTTAATATATATATATATATAAAAGAGGTAGAAAATTTTGATTATTACGTTATCTCCTTGAACTAATGTTGTTTTTGTGATGATTAGCCAATTTATTTACTAAAAAACAGTAAGTACAATCAAATTTTTTCCATATAAAAATTGGTACTTTTTAAAAGATCTATCCAAAGTATTAGCCCATCTATTTGAAATTTTAAAGTTTTGTCTAATTGGACACAATTCTGATTTGTACTGGAAGATCAAAATGAAAATGTAATCAAAAGATACTTGAAATAAGCTTTGGTAATTCAATTTTTTTTCGGCATCTTCCATTCCCGTTTCATTAAGAAAATAAAAGATGTGGCATGGGTGGTGTGAATCACCCCTGTATACTATAAACAACTACTAGTTTTGGCAGAATATTTTAATAATAATCAGGATGAATCTTAAAGATCTATCTGACTAAACCGTACATAATGCTATTAGAAAATCAACTAATTCAATACTGATCAAGTTGTTTTTTATTTAAGTCCTTATTAGATCTCATGGTATTATTATATATAAATAAAAATAGAAAACACACTTTTTTATTCCATAATAAACTAAAAAGGACATAATAAATTTTTCTTTAATATTCTAAAAATTTGCTTATTCACGGACCAAAAATTAATGCTTGGGCATTCATTTTATTTAAATTACTCGGTACGCCCACAAGGTAGGCCCTAGTAGTGAATTAAAAAAAAAAATTGTTCATTGTGCTTAAAAATGATTTTTTTTCCTGTCTGGATGTTTGGATTTCGATACTCATACTACACTATAACTCAAGAAAGTCGTAGAAAGTTCATTCTTGTGCCTAATTGTTTGTATTTTCAATGCGGAGACCTGATTAGATTTTGGACTCTAGCTTTAAAACTTACAGTCAAAAATGCATAAAACATTTTTTTGGATGATTTTATTGAAATTTTAAGGCGATGTCATCATAATTTAAGCATAAATAAACATTTTATATTGAAGGAGACAATAAAAGAGTGTGTCTATATATAGTCTCGTTATAAATAAAATTTATAATTCCAGCAGAAGACACACTCTTTTATTGTCTCCTTCAATATATAAAAATTCTGCTACCCTCAGCAAAAAAACTTTCAATTTAAACATTTTATAATTAAGTTTAATATTTATTTCAAGGGCAGCTCTAGCCTGAGAGTGTACCGAGTCTTGGAAAAAGTTTAAAAACATTTCCCTCCAATTTAAAGATAAAAGAACCCAAGCACATTTTGAAACAAAAGTTGTTTTTTTTAAATATGTTTATTTTACATTTTAAACGTTTTAGTTTTTATAATTTTCACACACGGCTAGTTGATTTTTGCAGTAATAATTCCGCAGGGTCTTATAAATAGTAAATGTATAAAATTGGTCCAAATCGGACAAAGGGCTTGTTATTTTTGCAAACCCCCCCCCCCCCCCGCACAATTTTTATCAATTGATTTTTCCTTATATTGTATATGCAAATAAATATTCTTACAAAGGAAGATGCAGGCCCTATGAATCTCGAAATACCTCTGCATTACTGAAGAGAAGAGGAAATTGATCAATCGAAAGGGAGGAGGCGTAGGTGCTTGTGCACCCTGATTTTGAAGGTTCTAAGTGTCTGGAAAGACAGAAGCCGGAAGAGAGTTCCTTGAAGTCATGGGGACAAACGTAAAGAATTTTGGGAATCTGCAAAACGTCTGCTATGCGCAAAGCATGCTTTGGGGGGGGGGGGGACTGACCCTAACTCATGAGAGCACATGCTGTGATAGTATTAAATTCCATTGACTAAAACGCAGAAATAGTTAATAAATATTTTTTTTTTATTTAATAAAACTCATGCAAATTTGTTTTGCTAACAGAGTAAAAAGTATTATTTTAATTATTTATGTCCATCGATTAAATTAATAAGATGTTGCAGGGAAATAAGGACAATAGCTTATGCATATTTTTTTAAAGATTTAAATAGGAAAATATTTTCAATCTGTTCGATGACTGGCCTTATGTGTTTGCTAAGAATGAATATTTATAAAATGACAAATATGCAAAGAAGTTAATTTGTTTGAGCCCTGAGGAAGTCAACAAAGTTGACGAAACGTTGGCAAAAAATAAAAATTATTTGCATAAGCTATTGTCCTTATTTCCCTACAACAACTTATTAATTAGTAAAAAGTATATTGAGTAATATAATCATTACACACCTGCTTATATCTTCTATAGATATATCGGGTATATATTCTTGAAGTTGTTTTAATTGAGATTTAATGATGATCGATTTATAAATCTCTTTTAGGCCAAATGTAAAATATTTATAAGACAATTTAATAAATCCTGGATGTGTTAGAGCGTCCACTAATTCAGTTAAATTTATATCTTTCCATCTGAAATAATAAATTAATACACCAATTATATTTATATCAAAAAAGCGAGTTTATTTGAACAAAATAATGGAGTGTGTAGTTAGAAAATGAAATGAAATTGGCAATTAAATGAATATTCAAATTGTCTCGGTTTGTTCAAAAAGAAGTATATGTATTTCTTAAAAGAGATTATCTAGTTTTAAAAAATTACCATAAATGGAATTGAATCAATAACAAATAAAAAATTGATCATTATAAAACCTTGTTTGCGGTAAATAAGTAATTCACCAATATCCAAAACCCCTCCGAAGTAATTTTGGAAACAAATCAAACTCATTCGTCAATTCAATTATCCATATGGCTTCTAAGGAAGTGGCATTCCCTTTCTGTTTCTGCTTACCGAGTACTACATTCTAAAAACCAAGCCCATAAATACCTTCTTTACTTAGTTCTAGACAAGGCTATAGACAGAGTGGGTTATGAGTAAATGAACTTCAAATTTGAGGTCTATATTTACAAATGTAAGTAAATCTTATATTATTAAATGAGTAATATATATATATATATATATATTAGTCATAAATTTTAATCCGATTGAAATAAAAGAAGGGGGGGGGGGGGTAAATTAGTCATGTCGCAAAATAAATATTTTAATCGTTCATATCTCGTCTTCGGAAAGTCGCAGAGCCTTGAAATTTGAAACTTAAGCTATCTAGAAGCTACAAGAAGTACCAGAAGATTTTTGCTAAAATAGAAGTACCGGAAGTTGATGTTTACGTACGTAAGAATGTCCCCACCATGCGTTTCGCAACCATTAATCTCAGAGTTATGAAATTCTAAACTTAAGCTCGATGATATAGGCTAGAAGGGGAACAGCAAGCTTTTGCTTGAAATCGGAACAACGTAAGTTGATATTTACATGAAAGATTTTTCGTTTTTTTTGATTTTCTCAAAAACCCCACTAACGATTTTGTTTAAAATTGGTCTACTTATCTAGTGTCATGAGATATTAGTCTGTATAGATTTTAATCCGATTTAGATAAAGGAAGGGGGGGGGGTGTAAATTAGAAAAATAAATATTTTAATCATTCATATCTCGTCTTCGTTAAGTCGCAGAGCCTTGAAATTTGAAACTTAAGCTATTTAGATGGAAAAAGTTACCGAGCATCGCTCGGTGCTCCAGGCACTAGTAAATAATGTATTGATCATTTTCAAATAGCAAGAACTCAAAACAAGGTTTTTGCATATTCGTAGATTTGGCATAAAGGTGACGATATATACCAGGTATTTCTTTGTTTGGAAGGACAGTGCTGTTTTTTTTCTGACTCACTGACTACACTAAACATGTGGTCGTACAAATCACCCTAAAATAACTAATATCGGAAACATGGTGTCTCATAGACCAGCTAACTTTTTAAGAACGTTAGAAGTGTAGTGTAAAAAGTTTAAAATGAGTCGAATGCTAGTAAATATACCTATACAAAGAAAGATAGACGAGATCTCAGTAATGTCGTGTAAAAAGCGTTAAATTTCGGAACATTATAAATTTGGGTGTGGTATCACAGACATACTTTTAAGACTAAGGGCCAAATGTATTGGCCCACTTTGCAATTCTGTTATTTAAAAAAGACCCAGTGATTATTAAATTTTTAAATATAAAAAAAATAGTTGTTTTTCTTACCTATAACCTTCTCTTTTAAATGCAAGTACAGCATTTGGTCCAAGCCATATTTGACCATCCATTCTTGGTGTAAAGTGTACACCAAGAAAAGGGAAACGAGGATCAGGAACCTATTATATATATATAAATAAAATATATAAGCAAAAGGTTTAACTCTTTAATATCACGCATTTTTTAAATTAAATAAATTACCGGATATATATTTCCTTTTACCATGTGGGATTTTTCTTTGCTTAACAATAGGTATTCGCCTCGGAAAGGTACTATCTTTGGATTTTTATTGCCACCACTCAATTGTGAAATCTTATCTGAATAAAGTCCTGTACAAGTTAATACGTACTTAGCTTGTATGGTCTGTAAAATTTGGATTAAAAAATTAGATAATTTATTAAATTGATGCCCTCAACATACCATGGTTGTAGGTTTAATTTAAAGATTTTAAATAATTATACGAGGATAAGTCAAAAATTACCTACACTTTTCGTTCTACAACTTTATTAAACTAAGATAGGAGGCGGCTGCATGCGCATGCGTTGAGGTGGCGCGTCCGTGGTCACGTGTGCGGAATTTAATCACGATCGCGTCAGTTGTCGTCTAGCTACAACAGCATAAGCATGTCGGCTCCGCTATCAGATTGCACCAAAGAGGAGCAACGAGGAGTGGTCAGAGGGTAACTACCGTAAATAGTGAGAGGTACAGTGATTTGTTGGCCAATAAGCTGAAGCCAGCGATTCGAAACAAACGCCGTGGTCTACTATCAAAGAAAGTTTTGTTGTTGCAAGACAACGTCCGGCCGCACACGGCCCATCACACCATAGAAACAATAAACAGGTTGGGCTTTGAGACCCTGGAACACCCTCCCTACAGGCCAGATCTCGCTCCCTCTGACTTTCATCTCTTTGGACCGCTCAAAGAAGTTTTGAGAGGTTGTCGATTTGCCTCAGACATGGACGTTCGGGATGCGGTGCAAAAGTGGCTTCATGACCAACCGAAAACCTTCTACCTTCTAAGGCATCCGGAAGCTTGTGAATCGCTGGACCAAGTGCATTGCTAAAGGTGGAGACTATATCGAAAAATAATGTATCTGTTGTACACCTATCTTAGTTTAATAAAGTTGTAGAACGAAGAGTATAAGTAATTTTTGACTTATCCTCGTATATAGTGTAAAGAATATGTTAAACTCAAAGTTCGAAATCGCTCAATGAGAGAAAAATCCAAAGACAACGCATTGTGGACACTTATGGCCCGAAATAGTAAGAAATGCTTTTATAAAAATAATGAATAAATTATAAATTCAGATATTCTATTTTAAATTATTTTTTGAAATCAAACAAGAGACGAAACACTAAATAAATTACAATTTTTACGTCATTTATTGATCCTTTTGTTGAAATTTTTGAAAAACAATTAAAAAGAAAACTAATTATATATAAAGTAAGAGATAAAAAATAAAAACAAAAGAAATCGAATAAAAAGTAAAAACTTTTTCATGAATCGGTAAGCTCGCCAGTTAAGAGCCGCTCTAGTAATAAACTATTAGAAATTGGTTTTTATTTTAATTATCTTGAAAAAAATAATTAAAATGTTCACCATTTTTGAATCGGAAGTTCTAAAGCTAAAATTTAATAAGTTTTTTTTTAAATATTTGATTGGCATTGGGAAAAACCCCTTTTTGTCAGGCTCCGCGTATATAGTAGGTACTTAATAATATTACAAAACCAAATAAGACATAAAAAAAATCACAATATAACACAAAGGAGTTCAGTAAAAAAAAAAAACTCCATAACGATACTAACACACTTTTTTCTAAAAATTTCGCAGCCCAGGGATATAATGAACTGTAGAACTAGCTTTCCAAGTTCCCAGGCTTCGGATAGGCAGGCGAGTAATATAGTCGCATTTGTGGAGAATTCGATTTTTCCCCCAATCTTGATATAAAAGTCGTCTATTTTCCGCCGAGACAACCCGCACCGAAGAAGGGCATGGTTAATGTCCCCCCAAGAGCCCGAATCACATCGACAGAAGGGATGGTCTCTAAAATATATAATTATTATCATGAAGAACAATTACAATTGATTTTTTAATATTTTATTTTGTCTTGATAACAAATTGAGGCGGTGGTAGGGCTCTTGGGCCTGTGAAGCCATCCGAGTTAGTAAGTAACAAATTGAATGATTCGGTGAAGACATACTCTTTGGAATGTTTTATCTTGTAGTAAGAACTCATGACAAATAAGTTTATAAAATGAGCCACTGAGGAAGTCGCTAATCAGTGAAGAAACGTTTGGCCCATTTAATTAAAAAAATTTGCGTTTGATTAAAATTCTGTTCCAACTCGCTACGATACTATTAAATATTTGATTATGGATGCGAACAATGAAATATTATATATATATATACATGGTGATTCACGGTCGATGGCACGTTAGACGTTTATGGAAAACGGAACGCAGGATTTTTCTGAAAATTTAGCACCTTACATTTTCTTAAGATTTAAAATATTTTCAGCATTACGACGTTTCGGCTTCCATCAAAAAGTCGTATCAACTTTATTTTTTTAAATAGAACACCCCGTATATTAACACGTTTTTAGAACCTCCCTTTTATTAAAATATTTTTTGTTAATATTGTCCTATACCTATCTCTATCGGTTTTCGAGATAAAAAATAATTTGTGTTAAATATGGTCCAAAACATGGCCCTAATTAAACTTAAATAAATTAGTGCTCTCAATTCATGAAAAGTTGATATTTTAGTGGTAGTTTAGACACACCCGAAGTATTTAATTTAGGCCAAAAAAATCAACTCCATATTATACAGGGCGTGCTAAGATTACTATTATTTCCGTTATTCATAAAAGGGTTCAAAAGTTCGTTTTTTCAAATGAGACCCCCTGTATATTACTCAATAAATTGAAAGACGAAGAAAAATGCTTTAAGACGATATATCATGTCCCTATACCTAAAACATCAAGTTTTCTTAATAAAGGCGCTTTTTCGTGAAAAATTACTTTTTAATTAATTTAATTTTAACTAACCATGGAAATATCAAGCTTATGACAATTTGTTGACTATTTATAAGTAACTTATAAAGAGTTTATTGACGGTGTTCAAAAAAAATCTCCCAAAATGACCGCAAATATTGATTATTCAAACCAGGGTTGTATAGGGATCCCTGAACACACTTTGACGAAATGCTGTCCCTTGACAGCACTCGATAGCTTCCAAGAATTTTTCCACTCCTGATAAATCCCCTTCTTTATTAAAGCCCAAACTTCATCAGTAGAGAATTTGAGGGGCCAGGATGCGCCTTTAGTAATCGCTCTCACAGCCAAATTGTCAACTCTCTCGTTTCCGTCAATTTACTATGAGAAGGGATCCATTGGAGGGATACCTTCCTACCTGACATTCTAAGGTCTTTAATCTCATTTAGGATTTTAAGGATATAGTAGGATGAAGGAAACATTTTGTTAGTTTCATCATTGACCCTTTGAAACCCTGAAAAAGGAGGAAAGAATCCAATAAAAATCAGACCTTATTTGGATATGTGATAATTTTTTCTTTCTTCACTACCACTGGGCTGCCTTCCATTACTTTCAGTTATAGTAGGATGTTTTCTTGTTTAGAGGAAATCCTTTAATGGTCCATATGATGGCTTAGGAGTCTGTACAAATGAAGAATTTCGATTGGTTGGGGATCTCATGCGCCTAATGCAGTGCCTTTAGAATGGCAAAGTGTTTTACCGAATATATCGAAATCTCCGGGAGAAATCTATACATAGAATAAAAATTGTTGGAAGGACACCAAATGGTAGATCAAACGTAGAGAGCCTAAAACTTCTTAGCTCTAAGCCGTCAGTATAAATTAAAATGCTCTTTGGAGTAAACAATTTTTTTTAAATTTTGGTAAAAAAAAACGAAACATGTAAGAGTATTCTAAAAATATTATAGACTTGACGTCGAAAGGAAGATTGAATAAAAGAATGAAAAATAGATTTATTTTCCGTTTATTTAAAAATACATCAATCAATACTGGATAAAAAATAAAACATTAGAAAACAAAATGTCATCTTTACTGAAAATCATTATAAAAAATTTATGGGGAAATATTATTATATAAATTTGAAGGAAATACCATACCTGATTCACACTATTGTACCTTTTTCTTTATTATGTATGTAATTAACATTTGATCTTTTTTTGAGAGATATTTCCATTTTTACTTTATCATACAGAGGGTATGGTCAAGTATTGTAATCGTGCATGAAAAAAGTGGGTTTTTTTCCTTCTTTTTTTCGAAATATCTCAAAAACGGCTGAAACTATTTTGATTAAAAAAATTGAGCGAAACCATGGCATTTCGATCTACAAAAAAGCCCTAATAAATGATCATCGAAAAAATTATATTTTTCGAGATAATAATTGTTTTGTCAAAATGTCTGTTAGTTAGCCTGTTAGTCTATGCGTTACCAAATTTTTGTGGAAGAGCTAACTCAAAAACTAGTGTGAATACTAAAACCAAATTTCACACGTAGTTTTGGTCCATTGAGATTAAGAGCTGATTAGATTTTGGTGCATATCGACCCAAAATTAAGAGGGTGGAGTGGGGGTTAAAAATTAAAAATCTAGGCCCTTGTACCAAACTCAACCAAATTTTGTATACATAATCAGTGGGAGCCCAGAAGTCTAAAAATGCAAAAACTAACCGCCCAAAATGGGGGGGGGGGGTCAAAAATGAAAATATAGGCCCTTGTACCAAACTCAACCAAATTTTGTATACATAATCAGTGGGCCCACAGTAATCTAAAAATGCAAAAACTACCCCCTCCCCCTCCCCTACATGATTATAAATAATTTTATTAAATATTAAATATAAGTGAGGGGCCAGGTTGTATGGTAAAGTCAAGTGGATGGCCACATCAGAACACGTCAGCTTATTTGTAAATAAAATAGCTTTTATACTGGTAGCTTACGAAACCTTGCTAGGATCCATGTGACATCATAGATGAAATAGAATAATTGACGAAGCAAGAGGGTTTTACACTTCAAAAAACTTGCTTTCCGCAATTGTGAATGCATTAAGGAGCCAATGTTGAGTGCCTATTTAGTAAAGTGTGATCTGTACAGGACTTTACATCGAGGCATGGCTACATACCACAAGAATGTGGCCCTTGTTCATTGCTAGTGTTCACACGTTCTGATGGATTATCAAAAGAGCCGCAACACGAATTTCTCTTTGTGGCTGTTTCACAATTACCACAAGACCTTGTTTTAAGTTTTTTCGCTCTTTGAGTGATTTCAGTATTTGAGTCTAACATATAGGTATTATATACATAGTTTCAAAAACAATCTTATGGAGTTAAAATTACCTGATTTGTTGTGTTCTTTATTGAAATAGGATATATTGAACTTTGATTACTTTCGGTTGTATCTGATTTAGTAAAGTCTTGAACTTCACAATTGAGATAAATCGATCCTCCATTGTCTGTAAAGTCTTGAGCGAATGAGTTGGTCACTTTGATATAATCCACAATGGCAGTATGTGGAGAGACAATTGCAGAATAGCCCTGAAATTCTCACACTTATTGTAATCAATTTATTTGTCATTTTGTTAGAAAATTTAATTAATAAATTATAATTAATGACAAACAATTTTTCTATAAGCACTTTTTAACTTTTTGTTTTGGGTAGTGGGTCAAATTTCGTTTTTTTCGATTTTGACGATTGAGCTTTAGCTATTTGCAGATTATAATATATGTATAGGTATATATCAGTGGCGGGCGGTGACATTTCAACCAGAGGAGGCTGTCCAAAAAATAACCCTTCATTTTTAAAAAATTTTCACTCTTTTTTTGTAAAATTCACCGAATTTTTCGTTATTTTTCAAATTTTATATTAGATTGTTTTATGACACGGTATGAAAATAATCTTAAAGTATTGAAATTTTAGGGATGCGCAGCATCCACAGCATCCATGGACCGCAAGCCACTGGTATATATATATATATATATATAAAATTAAAATATAGTTTAGGGTTCCTATCTTTAATAGTTTAGAAGGGGTTCGTGTCAGAAAACGAAGTTTTACTACACGGTTTCCGTTTTTTACATGTTTTGGTTCGGAAAGCTGAAAATTCCCAAAATATATAACAATAGACCAAGAACGTCAGAATAACTAAATTACGCAACCCATATAAAAGTGTCCCAATCTATGAGTATTTTTGAATTTGGATTAAACATTAAGGATATAAATTTTCACAAAAATCGAACCCTAAAAATATGACTCCATTTTTATTAGTAAGATTGAAGTAATTTTTGGAGACGGACTGATAAGTGGATGATTGAGTGGATAATGATGAGGCAGTCCAAAAAAAGAAGAAGATAATTTATAATATCTTTTTATTCAAAAATCGTCGTTTCGGAGGCTATTCCCTCCTTCTTCAGGGTTTTGAAAATTCAGTGAAGGAAATCCAATGCGACATTCCCCTCTGTCTCCTCTTTCAGTGGCAGTAACAATAATATATTGTATTTCATTATCAGCTACACTATAATTCTGCTTCTTTTTTTGGACTGCCTCATCATTATCCACTCAATTATTATTAGTTTGGTTAGTGATTTTTAAGGAACTTGGTTTTAGTTCTAGGTGAAACATATTATTAAGTTGAATGTAATGGAAGGCAGCCCAGAGGTAGTGAGGAAAGAAAAATTAACACATATCCAAATAAGGTGTAATTTATTGAAATCCTTCCTCCTTTCCTTTCAAACCGACGTTTCGGAGGATTTTTCCTCCTTCTTCAGGGTTTCAAAGGGTCAATGAATGAAACAAATAAATGTTTCCTTCTTCTTCCACAGTAGTGTTCAAAAACTTTCTTCATTTTTAACAAAGGCATAGAAAAAATTTTTTTTTGTTTTTCTATGCCTTTGTTAAAAATGAAGAAAGTTTTTGAACACTACTGTGGAGAGAAGAAGGAAACATTTTATTTGTTTCATTCATTGACCCTTTGAAACCCTGAAGAAGGAGGGAAAAATCCTCCGAAACGTCGGTTTGAAAGGAAAGGAGGAAGGATTCCAATAAATTACACCTTATTTTATATGTGTTAATTTTTTCTTTCCTCACTACCCTGGGCTGCCTTCCATTACATTCAATTAAAATTTCTACCAGTCCGTCTCTCTCCAGAGAAAATTTCGTTGCAAAAAAATATTATTAAGTATTTTAATTAACTCTTATAGAACGAGAATGGCTTCATTCGGAAAGAAGTTCTACCTCTTCGAATCCCTAATAAGATCGATCTTAATGTATGGAGTTGAACTATGGGGTTGGGAAGAAAAAATAGAGGTGGAAAAAACACAAGGTCAATATTTTAAACTAATAATGGGGATAGATAGAAACGGGCAGATCAAACCTATATGTGTATCAAGCTAAAAGATTGATGAAATATATGTTAAAAGTCAAAGAGATTGAGGATGACAGATGGCCGAAGATATGACTGAAAGAAATAATCAGAGGAATTAAAAATAAAAATGAAACAAGATGGGGAAACGGCTTTAGAAAAAGGTGGAATGGATGGGGAGAGCCCACAGTAGTTCAAGAATTACTAAATGAGGAAGAAAATGAATTAGTAAAAAAAATAGAAAGCGGTATAATAAAAGGCGCAGAACAGAAAATATAATTAGATCTAGTAAAAATAGAAAAATCCAAATATTTCCCATACTATAAAGATATTAAGAAAAACATTGGAAAAGAGGAGTATCTGGAGAGACCAAACATAAGCGAGTGGAAGAGGCGCATCTGGACAAGGGCCAGATGGGGAAATATTTATAACAAAAGAATAAGAGAGGAAGAAACAACAGAACAGAAAGGAGAAGAGAGAAGAACAGAGAAGCTGTGGAAGAACCTGTGAGGACAGTTAAAGGAGGGAAGGATGGAAGATGATGGAATAAGACGGCTGAAGGATAAAGACGAGCTAGAAAAGAGAAGAGCTACATCGACCGATGAAGATGAGGAAGAGGAAAATACACATAGTTGAATTTAACCATATGTATAGAATCAGTAAATTTAATCAAAAAATTACCTTTCAATGTATTAAAAGAAAGTACCGAAGCCCCATTCGGGCATGTACTGTAAATTTGAACCAAATAAATAAAAAAAAATAATAACTCTTATAGTTTGGTTAGTCCTAAAACAGGTTTCATGCCAATTCTGTCACTTCTTAAAAAATCCCGAAACTTTCTTTATTGGAGAAAATATTCCAGGTCAACAATTTTCTACATATTAAGGTAGTTGTTTGGGAGTCGGGTTGGCTCAGTCAGCTAACGCATTGGCCTCGCTTCGGCATCGATCGATTATGACGATGTTGAAGTGGGAGGCCGGGGTTCGATCCTAGATATCAAATATAAATTTCTACCGGCTGAAAACTCGGCTCCCCCACTAACCCTACTAACACTTTACTTATGTGCTGTCTAAATGGGCTTTGTTCCCGGTGACATTAAATAAAAAAAAAAAAAAAAAAAAGGTAGTTGTTCCGCCAAATGGGTTTTCTTAGGATTTTTTTTGAAATTTAGATAGATTATTATTTAAATACTTCTGCATCGATTGGTGGCAAAACGAAATTTATGAACAATATAGTTTCGGAGATATTAAATTCCAAAGATAGTTTTTCAGACTCTTATACATTGCACTATACGGGATATCGGAAAATTTACATACATATTTAATTATAATTAAGAAACCCTTCTTACCATTTTTATAAAAAAATAAACCAACATTAAACAATAACCATTACATATTTCAAGACAATTTTGATTCATATTTACAACACAGTTTCTGAGATAATAACGAATAAATAATTAAAAATGTATAAAAAACTTTTACACTAAAAACAATTTGGCAACAGCGCATTTAATTAACCAGCGACAGATGTATAAAGCGCTCATGGGCTAGATTTTTTTTCATAAAGTGTAACGTAGGCGTTGACTACATTTGTTAAAAAATAACAAAACGATTTTTATAGAAATTTTTTAACTTTTAAAATGTAATCAGTAGAGAGATTGTGGTGTTGGTGCAAGGTGAAACATCTTTAATGTGAAATAAGTGACCCAGTATCCTTAACTCATAGTAAATCCATATTAAATAAAATATCTATTTACTCTTATCTTTTAAAATGTATTTTATCTGTCATTTTAATTTAAAAATATTCAATCTCTTACAATGGTGCCAGATTTGTCAAACGAGCACGGGATTGGCTTGAATCGGTACATAAACAGCAAAAAGTTTTGGGCTTATGTATCCTTATTGTCTGTGCTATATATTCTAGCATTAACTTTTTGCTAGTATTGTCGCGAAACAACTACCTTAAAATAAAATTACCGCTATCTAAATTTAGAAGAGGAAATATTATTTGTACCTTGCAATAGGGTTCATATTTCTTAATATCTTTGCCTTCGATTAATGAAATATCAGCGCATTTATTTTCCTGCGCTCTTTTATAAAGATTTAGTAACTCTTGATGTTGTTTTTCATTCAAAGAAACTATCAGTTTCCCACATTTATTGTATGCAATATTCTTTGCATTTAAATATTTAAAAAGCATTTGAGATCCTTTCACACACAATTTAGCTTTCAAGGTTCCAGGTTTATAGTAGATTCCCGCATGAATAACTCCGCTGTTATGGCCGCTTTGATGAAAACCAAGTCGGTTTTCTTTCTCAACAATTGCTAATTTTAAAGTAGAAAATCTTTTGCTCAATTCCCTGGCAGTGGCAACCCCAATAATGCCACCTCCAACAACTACTATATCATATTGAAGAGCTTTTGATCTGAAAATAGTATGTTTGTGTTAAGTTTTTAGTAGTCAATTATATCACCTACATTACACATTTTTAATGAGAGAATCTAATCAGAATGCACGACGTTTAGAGAGCTAGTACCTGCCCACCGAGCGATGCTCGGTAACTTTTTGCTTCATTAAAAGCTATATATTAACCCTCGCTCCCACCCCCCCTCCTACACCCCCAAAACCCCACCACTGCACCCCACCTCCATCCCCGCCTTCGCACCCAACTTTTGCATTTCTAGCCTTCTAGTGGCCCACAGATTATGTGTATATAAGTATATAAATAAATACCGTGTAATTTTTTTTTAATTAAATATCAATTTATCGAGTTTTATAATTAATCGAGGGGTGAACCGCGACCTAAAATTGTGTACACCTACTTCCACTTTCATTTCCAAGTAGAAGACAATAGATTAACTAATGAATTCCAAAGTAATTCCAAAGACGATGTACACCTAATTCCGATCGCGGTTCACTCCTCGTAATTAATTAAATTGGAAAATTCTAATTTATAATAATATTTGCTATAATCTATTTGTGGAATTTAAAATTGAAAAACCAATTAATTATTAAAAGGAAATTGAATAAAAATGTAATTATAAATTTTTATCGAGACAACCATCTGTGAATAATTATTTCAATTAACAAAAACTCATCAAAAACAACTTAGCTGAAGATGAGACCGTGACAGATCGAATTGTCAACACAAAAACCCCTAACTCGTGAATTTCATCCAATCGTGAGAGCCGTTTTCGAGAAACTGATTCTATATATATAACGGCTCTCACGATTTACACGGGTTAGGGGGTTTATTATTATATATCTATATACAAGAATTGTTCGTTTAATATAATAAGATTTCTGGAGTAGTTTATAAGTGCTTTAGGGTAAGTCTGATGATAGAATGAGGGCTTTTTCACCTTTCTATATTCGCACTTGTTGGTATATGTAGTTGATAAAGCCTTAAGTCTATCAATAGATTTTCTCACCATCACTTGAAAACGACTCCAAAAATAGGTAAGAAAACGTCGTGAATTCTGATGAGATTTTCTTATTAAAATTGTGCAATCTAGCTGGTTTCAGACGTTCTTTCGATAAACAACTCAACCACCAAAGCATCAAATCTGCAATTTAATGGTCAAGTTGATAAATGAAAAAGTTTTATCTAGTTAAACCATACATAGTGTAAATAAAAAATTAATATTACTCGGTTCAGTAAGACGGGTTTCGAATTCACTATAATTTTTTGTTTTGTTATTCGTGTTTATAAATGCCATGAATTCCATACTCAGGATAACCCAAGAACGGAAAGCCGTAAAAAGTTCTTTCAGGTGCTAAAATATTTATATTTCGTAAACAAAAGAACTTGGTTAGAAAATTGAGAAAATTAAAACAAATCAAATTGTCATTTCCCGAACTGTTGTAGCTAATGAGCTGAAATTTATTTCACAAGTTTATATTAATAAAATGTTTGGCTGTGAAAACTATCACCTTTTTAGTTCAAGTGAACGTTGAAAAAATTGCCAAATCACTAAATTTTGAGGAAAATTCACAATTTTCCTAAAATCTTCAATTAAATTTGACTAATTATTCTTAATTAGGAGAGGTTGCAGGATAAGGCAGCCGGGTGAAGATAAAAAAAAAAGACTTTTTCCCGGCTATAGAGGTATAAAAACAGTGCAAGCAAAAAAATAGGTGCGAAAACAATAGTTAAGAGTTTTATTAACCCTATATAAATTATAGAGGGTTTAAAGTTTTTGTGGTATTCAATGCAAAAATAGACACAAAGTTTAAAAAACGCAATATATTTTTCCACTGCACACCCCCCCCCCCCCCTCGCCACCGCCACAGCCACCATACCTCACCCCCGGACCCCTTACCATTATATTATAGAGATTGTATTATAGACTTGATTATTGTTCCACAATAGATTTAATAGATGGCCTATTACTGGTACGTCGGATAAGTCGGATAAAATACTGGCCCATTATCGGTGCATCAAGTTAGTTATGGTATATATTTTATTTTATTTTTGTAAATGTAACCAGTGTGCTAAAGGTGGAGCTACAGGTGATGAACAGATAATAGAATAACAGGTAATTTTTTCTCTTTACCGGCCCATTACTGGAGAGTTTACCTTACTGTGTTTTGATCACTATTTCTTCTATTTTCCTTTTATTAACAATTTTTGAATTATAAAACAAAATTGCTTTGTTATGATTTAGTCAAGACTCTAATCATGTCTACAGAAATAAGTTCAGAAACGTCGTGTTTTTAAAAGAAAATTGAAAGAAAGAGTGACTACATTTCGCAAATTTTGTTCATTAGGCAATCTTTTTGGCAAAGAAGGATTTGAGCTAGAAAGATGAAACTTAGGATAAATATTAATAATAATATAAAATTGTATGCAAAATTTTGGCTGATCAGCCCCATATAACAATTCGATTTTTTCCGATTCCATGCATTTTCCAATTGCAAGTTCTGAGGATAGAAAGCTCCAAATCGATTCAGTTCTTCGTTTTATAAACATTGTGGCAGCAGAATGAACTTTCAACGTCTTTTTAACCGACTTCAAAAAAGGAGGAGGTTCTCTATTCGACTGATTTTTTTTTTTTTTTTTTGTGCCTATGTTACCTCATATCTCCACCAATTGTGAACCGATTTTGAAAATTTTGTTTGCATTGGGTTCAGTCTACCTTCCGATTGGTCCCATTTTTTTTCATAGGTATTAGACCTTCTTTGTTAGGTTTGTTTAGGCCTAACTTCTTTGTTTATGAACCGATTTCGATGATTCTTTTTTATTGGAAAAGGGTATCTTAGGGATGGTGCAATATTAATTTGGTCAAGTTCTGATGATAGGATCACTATTAATAACATCACTAAAAAGAGAAAAATAAAAATAATTTTTAAGAAAAAAATAAAACCGACTTCAAAAAAATTAAATGCAACAAATAAAATACACTAAAAATCGAGAAAAAAATGGGACCAATCGGAAGCTAGACTGGACCCAATGCAAAAAAAATTTTCAAAATCGGTTGACGATTGGCGGAGATATGAGGTGGCATAGGCACAAAAAAAAAAAAAATTCAATCGAATAGAGAACCTCCTCCTTTTTTGAAGTCGGTTAAAAAGGTATAAAATAATTATTATCTTATTTAATTACAACTAAACTACGAAATATTAACATGAAATCACTTTTTGAAATCGGTGCCAAACAGATACCTTTTATGAATCGCACTCGACGGATCTTACTTAGGGCCGGTTGTATGTCGCAAAGTAAATGTTTTTACCACTAACCAAGGGTAGATGGTAAATGGAGGGGCTAGGATGACCAATCAGATGACAGGAACTTTCAGTGCCTGTCATCTGATTGGCCATCCCAGTCCCTCCATTTACCATCTACCTTTGGTTAGTGGTGAAAAGCATTTACTTTGCGACATACAACCGGCCCTTAGTAAGTTTGAGGTATGCTCGCTTATAGGTATAGTTTATTTGGTACCGACTTCAAAAAGTAATTTCATGTTAATATTTCGTCGTTTAGTTGTAACTAAATAAGATAATAATTATTTTATACCTTTTAGTGTATTTTATTTGTTGCATTTAATTTTTTGAAGTCGGTTTTATTTTTTTCTTAATTAAAAATTATATCTTCTTGAGTTATTATTGATATCCGAATTTTAACAGATATACAGAAAGAATGACAGTGAAAAATTAGTTGTTTTTTGACAGAGGTCATCCGATCTTCGGTTTAACCTAAGTTTTAATGTATATTTTACTCTGGAAAATAAAATATTTAATTTGTAATTATACCTGTCTTTTGCAGATTGTGAAAAATTGTATACATGAGAAATAGAAGATGATTTTTTTATAAATCGTTTTATTAGTAAATTTTTTAAATTATTCATTTTCGAATTTCTGTTATCAACTAATTAGGTAGGTCAAGGGAATAGATAAAAGATACATGGCAAAGAGGATGAGATAGAGGGGAACATAGATAAAAGATAAGGCTCCGATAATTTTGACAGTTGTAGATTTTTATGCCCACAAAAGTCTAGTTTCTGCTCACGCCCAGAGATGTCGTGGCTAACTTTGCGTTCTTTTGAATTAATACTTGAAAAAAATATTTTGGGAATTAATACACTCACGAGCAAAGAAATGGAATCATTCTCTTTTCATTAATTCAATGATACTTTGTATGCTTCTTTGTAATTTATTAGAAATTTAAATATTTTTCTACAAGTTTCATTTTCCCATTTAATGGGCTCTACACTATGGCCCAACGAGAGCGAAACATGTTGACCATGTTGGCCAGGGCCGGATAAAGGGCGATTGGAGCGATTGGGCCCAATCGGGCCCCGCGTTACCATCAAAATGAACAAAAAAAATTTCGAAATTCCAAGCAAATTGCTTTTGACAATAATGGATAAATTATGAATTATTCAAATAATTAAAAATATATTTATTTTTAAGTTCGCATTGCTGGATGAAATTTATTAATGTGTTTATTATTATATAATATATCTACTCTTATTAAACGAGAAAAAATTGTATATTTATTTATTTGTATATATATTTGTTTGTTTATATATTTGTATCTTGGTTATATTTTGAAAACGACTCTACCGATTTTGATGAAATTCACGGGTTAGGGGTTTTTGGGGTGACAATTCGATCTGTCACGGTCTCATCTTAGACAAAATTGTTTTTGATGGGTTTTTTCGTAATCAAATTAATTATTCTCAGGTAGACAAATCCCATTCTTGGGGTTTTTAAAAAAGGTTTCCCGCTTTTTCTTTTATACCAAAACAGACAATGGGTTGTTTGTTTCATTGTTCTAAAAGGCCTTGAAGAAGTATTGTGATTGTGGATTTGTATATTTTCTTCTCCCTAAACGTTAGAAATATTAATAAACGTTTTATAATTGTTTTTATAAAGAACTTTATTTATTTAATAGAATAAAAAATAATTAAGAATTTTATTTAAAAATATATTTCGCATAAGCAGGTCTCAATTTTCTGAAAAAACAACACATTTGATAGGATTTATTTATTAATTGGATGAATAAAAATGAATCATATGGTTGAATCAGAAACAGGTGCAGAAGGTGGGGCGCAGTGGTGGGGAGTCCGGGGGTAGGGAGAGGTTTCGGGGGTGGGGTCGAGCGGGGTGGAGGTGGGGGGGGGGGGGCTACATTGGGCGGCTATTATATATTTTTTGTATTTTTTTAATTTGAACTAAGATAGCAATTTAAACTTGAATCCAACTTGCAACAAGTTTGATGTGCCAAAAAGTGGAAGCTTTGTGGCAAGTTTGTCGTGGCAAGTGTATACACTTGAGGCAAGTTTGAATCAAACCTCCTAGTTTCCCGGAAACTTAAGCCCTGCACGTTGTTTGTTTTTGCAAAGCATATGCAACATTGACATAATATGCTTGCATGTTGTTTTGTTTTGCAAAGCATATACAACTTTGTCTTGATATACTTGCAGGGTGTTTATTTTTTTAAAGAATATATGCCAACATTGACATAAGTAAAGTTTAACCTACTAAAAAGAAAATCGACTATAATTTAAAAATCAGTTATTTACTTATTGTTCCTTAGGAATGTCATCTTGGAGGTGAATGCCATCAATAGACGATAGGTGCTTCTACCTTATTAGCTGATTCATTGTTAAATTAGAAAGAAGTAAATATTGGGCAGGAAAATACAAGGAAAAAAATAACAAAAAACAAACCATTGATTTAATCTTTTTTTAATCCTTTTTATTTTATTAAAATTATAAAATATCAAATAATAATATAAAAAAAAAAAAAACACTTTCTCTTTGTCATTTCTTAAATCTTATTTTGTATTTGACCTTTCTTTTCTCTCTCTAGTCTGAAACAAATAAAAACTGAATTACTATAATATTTAAGACATAAAATTATTAGTGAATTATAGAGTTTGTCAAACCATCAGATGCTGCAAGGAGCACTCATATATGTAATCTAAAACTTACCTTCTTGTTGAACTTCCCTATGGATAAAGCAAAAATATTTCAGTACAGTAGATATAAAAATAAGAGATTTAATAGAAGAATCTTAAGTTCAAAAAAATAAAAAACATTAAATTATA